>VXAY01004698.1:1717764-1780300 GCA_013399855.1 Oxyruncus cristatus | reverse complement strand
TATAAATAAACAGGATGAATTACAGGAGCCCAAGCCAAAAAAAAAAAAAAAAGAAAAAGAAAATGGAGAGAGAAACTCGAGAAGTGGTAGCTTGTCTTGCATGGTGTACATCAAACAGGACACCCTCATCTCTCATCAGCAGCGATTTCTGCCCACCAGCATCTCATCTCCAGTCTCTCACCAGGAGTCCCACGCCCGGGAGGAGTGGTGGGGTGGTGAATGTAGAAAACCCAGGACAGGGTGCCAGGGGAGGCACCTGCAGCCCTGACCCCCTCAGGTGGGAGCTGGAACAAGTCAACCAAGTCAGGTCTGGCTCTTCTCACCTAAATCGGGGTGCCACGGAGCCCAGGACCACCTCGGGTCTGGTTTGCCTCAGCCTCTCAGTAGAGAGTGCAGAATAACATTGTGCCTAATTTAAATTAACACTGAAGGAGATAAAACTGTGTGTTTTGGGAAAAAAACAGAATAAAACCCCCAAGAAAGCCCCTACCTGGACCAGCTCCTGTGTCCCAGTTGGACTCTGGACAGGTCTGGATGTTCCCAGCATCCCTTACTCTCTGAGACCTATTTTTCCATGGATTATAGGAGTTGAAAACCCATAACAGCATAATTCCACCACACTGGATCTGGCACCGCCAAATCCACGCTGTACTTACTAATTGTACTCAGCTCACAATATATTTTTCAATATCTCTGTCAATAAAACATGGCAAGATGAATAAAACAACACGGAATTAGGCCTGGCTAGAGATTCCTGGAGGCTCTGGAGCAGCAGATGATTGCAACAGCCATAATGCAGAGGCAGACTCCCTACCTGCTGCTTGCTGGAGATGCTAAAACACAATCCAGAGAGCAATATAGTCCCCTTTCTCTCTATGCAGTTAGTGGAATATTCACATAGTTTCTGCTTCAGAATAGACAAAGTTCACTGCCAAGGGTTTCTCCAATTCCCTGGGTTTCCTGTGTGGCTAACAAAGTGTTCCCCTGGGCTGGCAGGGTGTGTTCCAGCTCTGTAGCAGGAAGAGATTATGCCAAGCAGCTACAACACATAATCTCAGCTGTTCTCTGAGATTGAAACAGCAGTCCCACCCTAATCCAAAAGGTTCCCATTCTAACCCTGCTATTCCTGGAAGAGGCTGATAGTCAGGGGTTTTAATATTTAGCCCACAAGCTTGTATAACATTTGGACCTGGCTCTTCAAGGTCTGTTCATAGCTATAAACTGCAAACACTGACTCAAGAGATCTCAGGCACACACTGACCTTTCCTAACCCCCCCAGGTTTAACCAAGCAAGTTCATTCCGTGGTGGGAATCAGCTCAGACTGGTATCATTCACAATATTCACAGAATGACAGAAAGTCAGTTGGTTTTTGGGTAGAAAAATAGTAACAAGTTACTGGTCTATTTTCTGACATTTACAAGCAGAAAGATGGCCCTTGTGTTAGTGAATTAACAGGTAGGGAGTCGAATCAAAATAGAAAATAATCTGCATATAGACAAAAAAAAAAAAAGCTTTAAAGCATTTGGAAGTTGCCATAGGTGACATTTGCCCTGCACTAAAACATGGTGTGAGCCTTCAGAGTAAGGAATCTGAATAATATCTTAACTTTGTGCCATGATTTTTCTTCGTGTCCAGTGTTAACCCAGGGTAAATCATCATCTCCAGTACTGTGTACCTTGCTCCAGGATTTAGTCTCTGAATGCAGATGCAGAACCTTAACAGCTCAACTCACCTCGACCACTGCATGAAAAACTCTTCCAACACACTGTGGAGGGAGAAAACCTGCTGAGAAAGGGCCAGTGTCCTCCGTGTGTTTGCCAGCTTGGACCAAGGAACCCAGGTGTCTTTTCCTGGAGCTTAAGTGTTTGTGAGGAATTACCTGCAGCCCACCCTTCATGCCAGTGACACTTAAAGCTGCTCATTCCCAACACTCCAGGCTCAAAGGTGTCTCGTGGGAACACTCGTATCCCCACTGGCCTTGGAATGGTGGCAATGTCTGTTCATCGCTGCAGGTTTTCCTGTCCCATCTGCACTTCCAGCCGACAGACTAAAGCACTTTCCACCCGAGAATGGAGCCTTCATAACTGTTTTGGAGAGAGGACCAGAACACACCATCACCCCTGGCTTCACAAAGAACAAACCAATGCCAAGGGCAAGGGCAGGCTTTGCCAGCTGCTTGCACAGCACCTGGCACGAGGACAACCAGCCCGTGGTTGGGATGGAGGATGTTTGTGGAAACCTCTGAAGAGTCACAGGAATTCAGCTGCGTCGGGAGGGACTCCGAGGCCTCCTGCCCACAGACCTGAGCCTGGCAAGTACAGACCTCACTGTTCCTTCCACTCTGGAATAACACACTGCTTTCCCAAAGACTCCCGATGGCAGGACGTGCTGGGGATGGATCTGGTTTTTAAGACACACCCACGAGAAGATTCCGTTTCTTTGCTCCCCCCCAGAACTTCAGACCCTTTGCTACAGCCCCTATTTCGCCATTCATTATTTATAACTGAAGCTTTAGTTCTGCTTACTGAGTCTTCCTGTTCCTGCTTTTCCTCCCTGTGATTCCCAGCTTGCTGAAGCCCGGGAGGGGGGCTCCTGGCACCCCCAAACAGGTTTGAATTAAAAGCCAGTGAATTCTGCCTGCTCTGTATTTGCCGCTTGCCTGCTCGCTCCCACTACACACTGTTTGTCTTCCTGACTGAAGAGTAAATTAACTACAGTAGGTCTAACCAGCTTATTAAACCCTGCTGGAAAAAAAAAAAACAAAACAAAACCACAAACAAAACAAAAAAAAAAAGGAAAACAAAAAACGAAAACAGGAAAAATAAAGCCACTACCTCCGTGGTGGAAATCTGCAGTGCAAACAGGGCTCCCCGAGGAGTCAGGAATGTAAAAATGCCCGTCACAGGTACGTGCGACACCAACAAATGTCTTCATGCAGCGCTGTCATTAAATAGAGACTTGCACAAGCCACCCTGGTGTTACATGGTTGTTTTGTTCTGTTTAACACCAGCAGCGTGAGGGGTCATGCCCCAGGGACACACGGCACAAACCCAAACAGGACAACCCACCTTCAGATGAGATCTTTTGGTTTTGGCTTGTTTCTTGGAATAGTTGCATTTGACCCTTTTCTCCCTTATCCCAGTCTATCAGTAGGAATCCTAGTGTTTGTCCAGCCTGAAGCTACGAGGACCCGTGCTGGAGAACTTCATTGTTTCATTCAGGAATATTTGTATTTATGTTGCACTTACTGGGCACTGTTTTCTTGAGCTACCCACTGAAATATCTGGTATTTATGCAGGTGAACCTCAACCTGGCTTAGTCAGCACTTTTGTCTAAAACAAACTTTCTTTATACAAAAAAGAATAATAATAATAATAATAATAATGAAAAAAAGAAAATCTTTTCCACTCCTAGAAAAGAAAGTTATCTATGTGCAAGAAGTAACGAACTAAATTTCACTATTGGTATTTTGGGTCCTTGCCATGAACCCAAGGTTTTAATACCTGTTTTCAACCAGCGCAGGACAAAAATAATCCTTGCCCTGAAGTCCTCAGTTTATACAGAAACCAGAATCTCCAGAGCTACTGAGTTCAAACAAGGCTTTAATTCTCCTTGTTGGATGATCCAACTCAGTGCCACCAAGACTGAGGAAAAATTAGGGGCTCCAGTGACCCCCTCCCCTCCCTAACACAACAGAATAAATGATATTCCAAGATGAAACAGGACGCACACCACTTGTTTTCAGCCTGTCTGGATCAAAGGCCGCTCCTCTGACCTCACCCTTGCAGCCAGATTTTATTTCCGAGGCTGGGGACTACAAAACACCATTCACACCACCCAAAAGAGAGAAAACAAAATGACCTGCCCATCTCCCGGGGCATCTGAGTGAGTCTTACAGCTTCGGGTCAGGCCTGACAGATCCATGGGTGTGCTTTGTTCTGCACATCCACAGAAAAAAAAAAGAAAGAAATTAAAAAAAAAATTAAAAAAATTAAACCAGTTACACTTGTTAAATTAACTCCCTCTCTTTAATCAAAGCTTCTTTTAATAATCTAAACTGCTCCCCCAAGTCTTTGACGATACCAGACTGTCTGCTTCCTAAGTAGCTTTTGACTCATAAATAACAACTTTCTCCACCAAAGAAAGAGTGATGGATGGTGGACTAAATATAATTAAGGTATAATGAATAATTAACAGACCTAGAAATGCCTTTAAAGAGACTTAAAGCAGCAAAGCAAAGCCCAGGCCCTTTAAATGAGGAAAAACATTCTACATTCCCAAGCTGCCATGCTGGGCCCGCGGAGGAAAAGTGGGATAATGAAAGCAAAGGAAGCACATTTACCCCAGCTTAGCATCGCTTCCCTGCTGCACGTAATCAACTGCATCCAGGGCTCTGATGAGGTGGGGAGGGGACAGCTCTGCCAGCTCAGCTGCAGGACTTGGTGCCAGGCTCAGAGAAGGGCACCAGGGGAACAGCACACAGGGTTTGTGCTGTGGCTCTGGGTGAAAAAGCCACCCCTGGTGGTGTCAGGGCAGTGGGGAGTGTGCCCCAGGGACACGGTGTGCTGGGGAGCTGATGGGAACAGGCCCTGCAGGGACTGGGGGGTTCAGGTAGGTCAGTGAGAGGGACCCGTGAAATCCTGACCCTGCAGCAACCCGCTGGTTTCAATCCCCGTGCCCACCCCACGAGCCTGCTGCCCCCTCCACCACCCCACTGCCACTTCATGGAACCACAGACGGGGGAGCTTTGGAAGGGACCTTAAAGACCATCTCACTCCAACCCCCTGCCAGGGCCAGGGGCACCTTCAGCAGCACCTTTCTGGCTTTAGTCCCTCCCCAGCACACCCACGCTGCCCTTTTATTCAGAACAAAGGAGCCCCAGAGACAGGGAGCCACATCAAACTGTACCTCAGTGCAGCCAGAGGAGAAGATCCAGGCTCTGTGCAGATCCTTTCTCCCAGAGCTGGTATTGTGGGCTTTTAACAGTGACCCCTGCACGTGGGGGAGAAAATAAACCAGTAAAATTCAAGCGTCCTCGAGGCTGTCTCTGCTTCCTACCTGTGCTCACCTGGGGTGTCATTACAAATAAACCCCTCTCAGCTGTGTGCAGAGCACATGTGAAGGGCTACAGGCATCACCTGGGAGAAAATGGGGTCAGAGCTTCTGACTCTGTTACTGCATCAAATGTTTCATAACAACCATTGTTAATACTTATTTAATAATGCAGCCAAGAAGCTGCATTTTTTTTATTCACACCATGGCGGGGGGAAAGCGAGAAAAGCCCAAATTAATCTTAGCCATAAATTTAATCTCGTCTCCAAATGGCAACAGCAACACAGAGAATCTCTGTGCAGTCTTGTGAGTGTGAGTTCAGAGAGCTCTGTCAAACCACCAGCTGGAAAATGTACGAAGCTTCAGAGGAAAACCCAGGAGCTGCAAATGTGATTGAACCAGACAGGTTATGAGCTGAGAGCTCGTCTGTGCGAAGAAATGGACAGTCAGTGCCAGTCTAAACAAATATGTGCATCTCCCAGAACACCTCCCTCCCTCTGGGAGCTTTAGTCAAGAGGAAAAGTGACTTTGATCTGGCAGAATTCTTCAAGTTTGCCAGGAAAAGAACCCCAAACAGCAAGATGGCAAAGCAGCTGCTGCAGGTCCTGTAAAGGGGCTTGGCACAAGGAGGACTCTGCTCACAGCAGGGGCAGCCAGGGATGCTCTGAAGGTGACAGAAATGAGGTGCCACGTGCTCTGGGGAGCAGGTTAAAACCACATTTCTGGACCCACGTCAGACCCATTGCAGGGGATGATTCAGTGACACACAGAGCTGGTGATAAAGTGCTGCTCCTGCCTCCCTCTGGGCTGTGCTCACTGGGAGGGAACACCTCAGATATGGGGCAGAATGTGAGGGTTTGACCCCAAACACGACTGGTAAGCCTGGGGCTGGGCCTCAGAATCCAAAGCCAGTGAGTAGGCTGGCTCAGAACAGACACACCGGGAGAAAAGTTGCTGCCTTTGTAGCACTGCACACCCACTTTGCACCGTGGTTTGCTGTAAATGACAGTACAGGAGCAGAGGAACAGGGAGTCGGCTCCTGCAAGCCGTGAAGGCTGGAGTCTAGATGCGAAAGTCACACCCAATTAACCTGGGGATGTAGATTTATAACTGGATTACTGTGGCTTGCAATTTACTGGGCTCCAGTAATTGGGTTTTATGCGTGTTCTCAGCTGGTGGCAGGTGCTCTGGGGCGCGTTCCTTCATTCTGCTGACATTAACATGCCTGCCTGGCACCGGCCACCGGGTGAGATTGTGCAGAGGGTGCTTTGCTGGGGCTCAGGTAGTGCCTGTGACCTGTTGAGACGCCTCTGTGCCTGAGCCCACCCGTCACAGGGAACGCTCAGCTCTCCGGGCGTCTGCTGAGAAACACCTCTGACTGCCCTCGTGATGAACGAGCCCCAGCTCCCTTCAGAGGTGGAACCAGAATCGCTGGGGAAGATTACAGGGGGTGCAACCCCGGGAACTGGGCCGTGATTCAGAGGTGTCAGGGAAAACGCCGGTAAACTCCACCTTCCTCGTGATTCAGAAAGGCAGAGGGAAGTTTTCCGCGAGGGAGGGTGAGTGAGACGCTCCTCATCACCCAGCCAAAGACAGGCTGGCTGAGTGCAGAGGGGAACCCAAAGCCCTGGGGAAGAGCTGTCACCCTGCAGTCACGAACACTGTGGTCCTGCCAAAGGTGTCCCAGCAGCGGGACAGGGCTCCCCCATTCCAGGGGGCTCATCCCGGTCTTAAAGGGGATGTTGAAGTGGATTTAGTGCCTGCAGAGGAGGAGCTGTGTTGGACTGGGCTGGGGGGGGCACAGGCACCCTGGACAGGTTAACTCAGGAGCAGAAAAGCTCTTTTTTTTTGCAGCAGGACTCGTCCCCCAGACCTAACTGCATGTGCTCCAAAAGTCCCAAATCCATGTCCAAACTTTAGGCATAATAAAGTAGATTTGAAATTTTCCCCTCTTCCTACAAACCCGGGGAGTTTTCCTGCTTTCAGCTGAATTCCACCTTTTCTCTGCTTTTGTCTCTCTATTCCTTCCATGGTGGCTGTTGTTGATTTTCTCCCTGTTACTCTCTGAACGTGTCTGAGGGGGTTCATGTCCTGTGACATTTTCCTGCACTCCCTGGAGTTTCCAGGGATGAGCCACGAACAAAACACGACTGTGCTCAGCCAACAGGAGCAACAAACTGGGCAGCAAATAGACCTCCTCAGCTCTCCTGGGGGGAATCATTGTGGGTGTTAGACAGCTATTTTAGCAAAGTAAAGGCAGGTCAGTCTGAGCAAAACCTTTTGGCAGACTGGAGTCTTTTCCAAAACGAGAAAATTAATTCCCTGAACTCCTTCTAAGGGTTTTTTTCCCCCCGCTGCTTGGAGCAGACATTAAAGTTTGTCCAAAGAATAGCAATAAAATCTTCATGGTGATAAGAACACTCATCTGCCTTGTTAAGAAATAAGCTTGTGCTGAAGAGCAGTAAAAGTGCGGTGGAATGAGTCCAGATATGCCCCAAACTTCAATTCTCTCACAGCTAAACTCTCTCAATATCCATAATATTCCTTTTTTTCCCCCAAAGTAATGGCCTTGCACCACAGCAGCAAACAAAGGCGGCTCTTCTCCTTTATTACAGCTAATTACTGCACCTCTTGATTGCTGACCCTGGCCTAATCCTCTCTGTAATTGCTCCAGATGGAGATGGAGTCTGTAATGGGATATTTTCTAACTAGCAAGGTCGGTGGGATTGATTTATTTATTTCTATTCAGGAGCACAGTTACCACATCTCTCCAGGGTGGAGACTTCAGTCACCTTCTGTGGGGTTTCCTGTGGGATGGTTTTGATCTTTTTATCTCCTTGATTTTTCGTTTCTCAAACCAGATTTAAAAAAAAAAAAACGGAAATGAAGCATTTATTAAATAACTGGTAATTCCTTAGAGTTGCATGTTAGTTGTGTGATCCCCAAAATGCCTCTGTTAACTGAGTTATATAAAGGGCATTTGTATTCTAGAGAGCAAAAAGAGCTTGAGGATATTTATTCAGGAGTTCACACATGTCCCCCATAATAAGTGGCATTAGACAGAAGGGAGTTATGATAAATCAGAGTTAACTCTTCACACTGATCCCTGGTGGAAACGGGTTGACTTCAGCACAAATACAGGATAAATCACTCAGTAGTTGCACATTTGTGGGTTTGGAACCCAACCCCTCAGTCTGGTCACCCACATCCATAAATTCCAGCTCCTCTGGGTAAATCTGGCCAAGCTCCTGCATCCTGTCCTTGCCAGCAGAGCACTTTGGGAAAGGCAGCAGCACCCGGTGACTCACAGAGGCATCACAGCCTGTCCTGCTCCCCAAGCACACGGTGAGCAACTGCCTTTCCACATCATTAGGTGATTAATTCTGCTCTCAGAGGACTTTATTCTGCTTGTAAACCACCTCTGCAAAGGGGTCTGGCCCATGATCCAGGGCTTAACATGAAACGATCCAGGGTAACACAAAAATAACCGTGTTTTATATTCTAGTTGTTCTTCCCTTATGTTGACGTGCAATTGTTTCCACCCTTATTTAAACTCCAGCAAGACAAACACAGATTGAGCTCTGAGTTTTTGTTTCTCTTTTCATCTGTGGCTGTTGCCCGTGGAACTGATCTCTGACTGATGTTTTCTGAGGGGAAGTCAGAGCAGTGTGTCCCAGGGACCAGACCGTCCCCAGGGGGCTGCACTCAGCCCTCTCCGGGGCTGTAACTGCAGATGCTGTCAGGCTTTAAACACCATCAGTGCTGGGGTTGGGGTTGGGTTGGGGTTGGGTTTTGGGGTTTTTTCCCCCCAAAATAAGAGAAGGAGTCCGGTAGCAAATTGCAGAAGAGAAGGGTCTCCTGCTGCGCTCTGAGCCACGAGAAACGAGAGCAGCAGCTGATGAAAGGATCAAAGGATGTTAAACTTGCTGGGGATGAAATGCCTGGTAGGAGAAAACAGCAAGTGCTCCTTGATACCCAGTCAGGCCCCTTTTTCCCCTCACTCTAATGGAAGTTGAGCTCACACCTGTGTGCTGGGTGGGGAGCTGCTTTTTGAAGTGATACATGGCTTTATTTCAAAGGGAGAGGATTAAAATGCTCCCTAAAGCTGGGGAGTAGCACAGGTAAGTGCTGGATAGTCTGGAAAGAGAGCAGCCAGAGCAGGATTAATTATGTCAGGCCATGAAAAGGCTGTGGAGGGAGTCAGGAATGTCTCACACTGACGTCTGATACAGTACAGAGCCTACAACCACCTCCTTGGAATAAAAGAAACACATAGAATTCACTATTTCTTCTTACATTAAAATCACTCCCTCCTACATTCACATCATTGCTGTCAGAAACATCTTGATTTTCCACACCTAAGGGGCTATGGAAAAAAACAAGCATTTCTGCTAAAAATAAACTTTTTTTTTTTCCCCCCCCAAGCTGTATTTATTCAGATCTATTTTCCTCTAAAAATGTAGGACCATTTAAATTTTAATTTCATCACATACCTACATAATTGCAGCACTGCCAAACAAACAAATTGCAGGCACTGGGAAGCAGGAGCAATGCAGAGCACAGATGCAAAGGGATTTAATTCCAAAGCGTTTCCCCTCAGAAGAGCTAAACTTGTCACTGAAATGTCCACATTTTGATCTCATTTTACCTCGGAAATGTTATTGCTCTGGGTGACACACGAAAAATCCCCTCTCACTCAGTAAAGCTGGACATTTCTGAAGTGAAAAACTCCTTATCATGGAATGGTTTGGGTCGGAAGGGACCCTGAAGATCATCTCATCCCACCCCCTGCCCTGGGCAGGGACACCTCCCACTAGACCACGTTGTTCCAGCCTGGCCTTGGACACTTCCAGGGATCCAGGGGCAGCCACAGCTTCTCTGGGCAACCTGTGCCAGGGCCCAGGAATTCCTTCCCAGTGTCCCATCTGACCCTCTGGCAGTGGGAAGCCATCCCCTGTGTCCTGTCACTCCCAGGCCCTTGTCAATAGTTTCTCTCCATCTTCCTTTAAGCTCCCTTCAGGTCCTGGAAGGAGCAATTAGGTCACCCCAAAGCCAAAGCAGTGTGTGGGGGGGAAAAAGTGTCATACTGGTATTTTTTTTTCAAGGCTGGTAGAAGTTACTGCCTGACAGAGATGCTCAGGGCAGCACTGCAGAGCCACCCCATCAGGAGGATGTAGAATTCCCTGACAAAGTGAGGAACCCCACTCTGTTCACCCAAGCAGCTCTGGGTACCTCAAAGACACCATTTTTGTGGCAGGAGGGCCAGAAATTTTGATCTTTTTGAATGCACTGAAGGGTTGGACTCGGTGTGGTCCCTCCCCGCTCAGAATTCCCTGTGAACTCCCAGCAGTGCCCTCAAAAAAAGGAGCTGTTTGGGAGACTTCTGTCCTGCCACCACTCCCTTCCAAAGACGCCCCTGGCACAAGCTGCCTCGGGTGAGAACAGGATGGAACATGGTACAACCATCAGTGCATTTCTCAGCAGGGACAAGAGACTGAAATGGATTTGAACAAAGGGGGGCAAAAAAGAAAAAAAGAGGGGAGTGGGGGGAGCTGGAGCCCTGCTGTTAATTTTAGAAACAACAGGCTGCAGGTCGCACAGTCGCAAAGCGGAGGCTGGAATGCACTTTTCCAGAGTTTGTAAAGACTCATTTAATTTCTATAGAAACTGAGCAGCAAACAGGTAATTTTCTCTGCAAATTGCTTCTATCACCTCTGTAACGCTCTGCAAGAGGAATGTATTTCCCTTGTGTCTTCTTAATCCCCCTGCTATTTTCATTATAAATTTAATTAAGCTCTTCTGGAGAACGTTCTGTGACATACGAGCTGAGTTTTGGTTTTCTGTCGGAGCGAGGAGAGAAAGGAGCTGCTGAATTATGTGGCAATTTGGATTTCTTTTTGCTGTGTAAATATTTCAAACGATACTAAGCAGTGGAGACATTTGCTGAATCAATACAGCTGAAGTTGAGGGAAAGAGCTGCATAGAAAGGCCTGAGAATCCGAAGTATTCCTTCCAGCCAGGCCTTTCCTCCTTGGACAAAGCCCAGAGCTGCCATTTGTGGGACACCAAGAGCAGGTAGATCAGGTCAATCAGCTCTCAGACTGAAGATTCCAGTGCAGCCACGAATCCAGAAGAATGTCCCACTCTGCTGGGAATTGGCATTTAAGGGTCCTCCCTGGATCAGAGCACAGTCTGACAGTCCTTGGGAGAGCATTTGCTTGCGGTGCCTGCATTAATTCCAAGATGTTATTATTCCAGGGGGGATTCCAAGTGTCCCCTTGGCTTTCCTTGGGGGTGGCTACCCAGCAAGACGTGCTGTGCTCCCCACATTCCAAGAACCTGAATGGGACATTTCACCAAATTCCCTGGCCTGCCATCCTGCTCATTTCCTGCAGCTGGAGACACCATGGGGTAGAATTTATCAGATCATGAGAATATCAGTGTCCCAAGTTACGCTGAGGACAGATTTATTATCATTATAATCTGTGGTACGACACAGCTGCAGGATGCCGAGGGCTGGACAAAGACATCAAGAATAACCCCCAGACCACCCTTACTGAACAACAAAGCATTTAATACCTGTCACTGCTGACCATTTATGAGGGGTTCTGGCAGCTTAAACTTTCCAACTTCACCCCCCAAGAAGAGGGAAAAGTCAGTCCTTCAAGCCTTACCTCCCCCCACAGCCCCAGCACACACTGAGGAAAGGAAACAAGCACGAAAAAGGGAAAGAAAGAGAAGCAAACAAAAAAAAAAAAAGAAAATCAACCAACCAAAACAAAACAACCCCAAACAAACAAAAAGAAAACCAAACAAAACCCAAGAAAGCCAAACAAGCAAACGAAAGGAAAACCAAACAAAACGAAAGAGGGAAAACCACCCCCTTGATTTAGTTCAGTTACTTTGAGTAACTGAGGCTTTGAGTTATCTAAAAATCTGAGGAAATAACTGGAACATCAGCAAACGGGGGCAAAGGTTTTGCCTTTTCCACTCTGCTGGGACACAGAACCCTCAGTCACAGAGGGCAGGAGGCACAGCCCCGTTATCTGCATGATCCAGGCACTAAAGCCATCGGGAATGGCAGCTCCTCTCAGCACAGAGCGGGCAGAACAAGGACGGGATCATCTCACTGAGCTCAACCACGACCAGCTTCACTCCTTACACTGCAGCATTTCCCTGGCTAATGGGAGCTGGATCACCCACCCAGTTCCCTGGGAGAGACCAGGGTGGTTCCTGAGAGCCGCTCGGGACCTTGGCACTTAGTCTTCAATTAGGAGCCTTCCCTCAGTTCCTCGGGCACCAACTTCATGCAAAAGGACGTGATTATCCCTCCTCCCCTGCACTGCAGCTGGTGAGTGAGGAGAGCACTGGCAGCAGAGCAGTCCCCTCAAAGCACTGGAGGGATGGAGTGGCATTATTCTGGAATTCCTTTTCTCTGTGCTGCATCCATTTAAATACTCTCTACTAGGGATTTTTTTTTTTTCCTTCCTTGCTTTATTTAATTCTTGTTACAAAAATGAGGTGTCAGCGATCTGACACATTGCTGTACCATATGTTTGGTGTCTATTTCCAGCAGCAGGTGAGAATCTCAGGATTCAACTCCCACCTGTGCTAAGGTCATTTTAACACCAATTTTCTCTGTAGGAAAACATGGAATAAAAGCAATAAAATCCATGGAAGACATGTATATATGCTGTGCACAGCTTCAGCATTGCCCATATGAGCAGGGACTACATATATCCCTTTCCGTCCCTGCACAGCAAGTACTAAACAGGAAAGCATTGCCTAAAGCCAATATCACCAAGGCAAAATGTTCTACAAGCTTGGCCAGACCCTGGAAAATAACTTGTCAGCTCCCTTCTGCAGCTTCATTTTTCTTTTACTCTTTACTGTTCATGCTTAGAAACTTCCATTTAAAAAAAGGGAAGTAATCACCAGGTGACAGGACAAGGTGCTTTAAGGAATAGCACCTGACACTGGGAAACTCAAGTCATAAATGCCAGGGCTGATGAATTCACAAATCTGTCCTTCCTGGAACGAGTCTGGGTCTTGAAAGCTTGGCATCATTCAGCAGAGTCCTGCTCCCCGGCCTGTTCAGCACCCAGTCCTTGCCCTGGAGCAGAGTGATGATGTTTTCCCTCTGGTGCCTGACCGCCAGCTGCAGGGCTGTGCAGCCAGTGATGTCCTCCACGTCCAGCAGGGCCCCAGCCTTGATCAGGGTCTTGACGATGGCCATGTTGCCCTTGAGCACGGCGAGGTGCAGGGGCGTCCAGCCCACCTTGTTCCTGGCGTTGACGTCGGCCCCGCACTCCAGGAGGTTGATGACGGTGAGGAAGGAGCCCCTCAGGACGGCGAAGTGCAGGGGGGCCCAGCCTGACTTCTCGGGGACGTTGGGGTCCGCCCCGCCCCTGAGCAGCTCGCACACCACGGGCTCGTCGCCGTAGCGGGTGGCCAAGTGCAGGGGGGTCCAGTCCGTGGTGCCCCGGGCGCTGAGCCGGGCGCGGCTGCGCCGCAGCAGCCGGATGATCTCCACGTGCCCTTTGAAGGAGGCCAAGTGTAGGGGGGTCCAGCCTTTGTCCGTCCTCAGCTCCACGTTGGCCCCGTGCTTGATGAGCTTCTCGCAGATGAGCAGCTTGCCCCTGACCACGGCCAGGTGCAGGGCGCTGTAGTGGTTCTGGTCCAGGCTGTTCACGCACGTCCCGCTCTTCAGCAGGTAGTGCACCACCCTGAACTTGCCCCTCTCCACAGCCACGTGCAGGGGGGTCCTGTGGTTCTTCTGCTTCCTCTCCAGGTCGGCCCCTTGGCTGGCCAGCAGCTTCACCAGGCCGACGTGGCCGAAGCAGGCTGCCACGTGCAGGGCGGTTTTCCCGTCCGCCTCCTGGGTGTTGGAGTCGGCCTGGCGGGACAGCAGCACCCGCGCCACGTTCTCGAAGTTGTTCTGGGCCGCCAAGTGCAGGGGGGTCCAGCCGTCGTGCTCCTGGGCGTTCACTTGGGCCTGGTGGTCCAGCAGCAGCCGGACGATCCTGTCGTCCCCGCTCTGGGCGGCGAAGTGCAGGGGTGTCCAGCCATCCTCGTCGGGCACGTTGGGGTCGGCACCGTGCTCGATGAGGACGGAGCAGATCTCTGGCAGCCTCTTCTGGACAGCCATGATCAGTGGGGTGTAGCCACAGACCACCTGGCTGTTCACGTTGGCCTTGCAGCTCAGGAGGAACTTCACCTTCTCCACGTTGCCCTGGATCACCATGAGGTGAAGAAGGGTGAGCCCGTTTTCGTGGACTCTGCAGATCTCCTCGGACAGGATCTCCTCTGGGCTTTCAGCCTCACTGTAGGGAGGTGGGAGAGGAACCTCCTGGTTATCCGTTTCTAAAGGCAGGGAGACAAAATAGGAGAAAAAAAAAGAGTAAACCCAGTGAAACCATCAGTGGGACGGAGAGCTAGTGACTCTTCCTGGAGTGAAAGGAAACAAAGGCATTTTAGGGATAGGGAGTATGAAACGAGGCCAGTCCACTGCTCTGCAGCCTCTCAGAGGGCAGTGGACTCTCCCTCACGGGAACTATATCTGCTCTTTCCCACAGAGTTCATTTTCCTTAACTTAAAACATCACCCACGTGGAAAACTTTATGAGCCACATCCCCCTACAAAAAATAGACAATTTTGGCAGGCTTCCCCTTCTTTATTTTTCAACCACAGAGAACTTACCACCACTCCTGGTGTCTCGGGGGAAGGTGAACTCCTCTTTGTCGCTCTCATTTTCAGGAAGGGGAGAAGAAAAAGCCGTAAGACAAAGGTGCAAAATTGCATTCTGTGGTGTCTGCACACAGTCCTTGGCTACTGCTCCAGAGTTCTGGGTTATCATTCGAGTTTTATAATTTTTATTATTGATTATCGTTGTGTTATCATTTTTATCCAGTTCTGTTATTGCACCCAAAACTCAGCTGGGCAAATCAGGACACAACAAGAATGTGGGAGCCTGAAAATGATCTCTGGGCATCAGTGAGCTGCTCCTCCTCATTTGCTCCCAAACACACATATATTCTGCTTCCTTACTGCATCATGTGCCTGCAGCAGCATCACAAAGTCTTTCCCTTGTTTTTAGGGACCCCCAGGTCCCTCCGTTCAACCCTCTGTGCTCTGGTCTCTTGTTTCTTGCTGACTGCAGAGCTTGGCAAAACCTCTAAATGCCAACAGTTCTCAACCCCTACTCCTCCCTCTGTGAAGCTGAGTTCTGGACACAATTCCACTCTGATAGGTAGGATAAAACTGCACATTTTATCCTTATCCCCATAAATAAGTGACAGGTGCACAACCTGTGCAAACACACTGAGCAAAGGTGCTGAAATGCCCTTGCCTGATGGGAGAGGAAACACTCTCAGGGAGTGCTGAGCACAGGGACTCAGTGGGACTTCCTGAGTGGCCCTGGGCAGTTCTCCTCACCTGCTGGTTCCCAGAGATGGCAGGTTTGTGGGACATCTTCCTGACCAGGCGCTCGTTCTCCGGGTCCACCACCAGGCTCTGTATCAGTGCCAGCAGCATGTCTGTCTCCACAGGGATATCTGCCGGAGCAACACTCTGTCAGCTCCGCAGGATGCCCAGGGGCTCAGGTCCCAGGCAGGACACGAGTCTCCCACGTGGGAAGAAAGGGAAAAAGGATACAGAGGATGCCTGACAGCACATGGGCACCAGGCAGTTAAATCTCAGAGACGTCACCGGGGACGTGACACACGAGCTTGTTAATCCCTGCAGCTGGTTTTTGGATAATCCAATCACATTCCCACCTGAAAAGCTTGGCCTTTGCTTGGGGTCTTGGTCCCAGCACCTCTTCATCAAGTCCACCATCTGCTGGCACTCCCCGGGCCAGTCGTCGCTGATGAGCTCCAGCCCAGGCCTCTTGCCCGCGGCCACCTTGACTATGATGGCCATCATGTTGGCTCCTGGAACAGAGCAGCGCACCCTGGGCTTGTCCTCTGGGAAGGCAGCTGCAGTGAACACTTCCCAAGTGCAGGGCGAGGGAGAGGGGCTCATACTTACCTGCATAGGGTTTCTTCTGCATAAGCACCTCCCAGATGACGATTCCGAAGCTGCAGGCAAGGGGAGATGGTGAGCAGTCACTCCCACGGGGACAGGAAATGCACTTATTGCTTTTACCCTCTCGAGAAATGGGGAGATTAGGGAAGAGGGTTTTCAGGATGGAAGGATTTCACCCCCCAGGCCAAAGGGATCAGGTCTTATGGTTCTCTCTCACACATCCCTGATGCCCCAGCGAAAGGGTCGGGGCAGTGAGTTAGTGACTTAGAGCCTTTCCTGTCAAACCTGGGCTCTCAGTGCCTTCTTTTCACTTTATTCACTTTGGGTTTTAGAGGCCTTGACTACTGCAAGTTCAGGTGGCCATGCAAATCCTCCTTTGCTTCTTGCCTTTGGTTATTGCTTGGTGTAGAGGCCAAGGGGACAAGGAATTTCCAGACATTTATATGTAGCTTGTGTAAATATGCTTCAAAGCTCTTTGCCCCAAAGGAAAAAAATCACATTGAAGTCCCTTCTCCATCTGTAACTGACCAAAATGAAGCTGGATGCTGAAGCAGACAAGCAATATTACAGTTGTTTTAAAAGCAAAATGAATCCAAGCAGCGACTGCTATGAAAGAGCAGACACGGTGTGTTCCGGGCTCTAATCTGACTCATTTTTATAATAACTTCCAGCAACCAAACAGGGCGTGATGGCACCTGAGGCAATACACTCAGCAGCTCACATGGGATGGGTGCTGCTGGTAAGGGATGATGATTATCCACAGAAAATCCCCCTCCCTCCCAGTCTCCAGCACCGAGGTTGGGGCACCCCGGCACTGCCAGGCTGTTCCCCAGGTTATAAACCAGGATTTAAACAAAACGAGGCGATGTGCAGTCCCCCTTGCTCTGTGGAAGGCCTCAGGGAGCTCCCTGGGTGCCCTCTGGCAGCCCTTACCTGTACACATCGTATTTGGTTCCTGGGGGTTTGCTGTTCTGCAGGAACATTTCGGGGGGGATGTAGCTCAGAGTGCCCCTGAGAGCAGAGCTCTCAATGTACTGCATTCTGCTGGATTGCTCCATCCATTTGGAAAGGCCGAAGTCCGAGATCTGCAAGCACAAACACTGAGAGCCTTTCCCCTGTGATGCTCATCCCTCCTCCTGTTAGCTGGGACACACCCCCCTCCCTCAGGATCAGGGACACAGGGAGGGTCCAGGCAGCTGAAACGTGGTAAAACCCTGCAAAACTGCCCTCAGTCCCAGTCACTGGGTCCAGCAGAGCAGCGTTTCCTCCTAGGCTGGAGCCTTAAATTCCCAGGTCTGGCACAGACTCCCAGGATGACCTCGAGATTATCATGTAATTTGTTTACCAATTGCTCCTTATAAGCCCCACTGGCCAATTTTTCATGGAGCGTTCCTGAAGAACTCGATATACCAGGATTCTGCACTTGTTTGGCAAAAATGACCTTTCCCTTGTTTGAGAGAGACCCTGTCCCTTCAAACACCCAGGAAGGTCATACCTTGACATGCATGTTCCCGTCCAGGAGAATGTTCCCTGGTTTCAGATCCAAGTGCAGCAAAGGGGGTGTCATGCTATGCAGGAAGTTCATAGCCAAGCCCATCTCGTGGATAACCCGGAATTTGAGCTGCCACGACATTTTGTGAGTGGGCAGAATTTTCTCCAAGGACCCTCTGGCCATATATTCCATCACGATCCCCAAGGGACTGTTGCAGACCCCGTAGATGGTGACAATGTGCTGGAATTTGATTTTCTCCATCTTGGTTGCCTCCTCCATGAGACAGTTCATACTGGTCCTGGAAAAGTGAAAATGAATAATAAACCAGAAAGTGGGACCAAGACATTGCCTCAGTTGGTTCACGGGCTCAGTAACTCTGGAGCAGCTCAGAGATATCCAGCCTTTCCCAGCAGCCTGGCCCACCCCAAAAGGATTCCGCCCAGTTTTCCCCTTGAATTCACGACAATGCAGCTACAGCAGGGGTGGAACTGGAGGCTCTTTAAGGTCCCTTCCAACCCAGACCTCTCTGGGGTTCTCTCACATTCCCGAGGGATGTTTCATGGCACCAGGAGCGGGCAGAGCTCAGCGAGCCGCCGTGTCCCCAGGCCATGCCCTACCTGTGCCTCCAGCTGTGCCTGCAGCCTCCTGGCCCTGAGCAGGGTGAATGTGGTCCCAGAGGGAGCCCAGACACGCCCGTTCCTCACTGCCAGCTCCGCCAGACCTGCTCCACCGAGGGCAGACCTGTTCCACTACAGCTTTGCATTTCCCAACCTGCTCGACGGGTCGGGGTGCCCAGAGCGCTCTGAGAGCAGCCAAGCAGTCAAGTGCCAGGGCTGCCTTTAAAAAGCACACCCTGGGAATGGATCTGAGCTTCCAGCAACGCCACGCCAGGCCACTAATAGATCCGAGATGGTTCGGCCAAGCAAAGCCTCCTGCCAGGCTTCCTTCAGCAGCTCCCTGCAGTGACACGTACCTGGGTGTCGAGGAACCTCAGGTGTTTTACAAAAATTGAACAGATGCAGAAGTAAAACTGATTAATTAGACTCTTTTTACCCCCCCCCCAAAATGATAACAAAATGCAAGTGCAATATCTGCAGAGCATAAGCAGTGCAAACTGAGTCACTGCTCAGGCTGACCCGTCTCAGTTGTTGTCAGTAGTAAGAAATCATAGTGGGGCGAGATTTTTAGCCAGGTAGCATTTTCCCAGCTTGAATGGAATAAAATTTTTAATTACATCATCAATTGAGTTGTTTTTCCATCAGTTCTGCCTGTACAACGTGTTATCAGCAGTGGTTGTGATCACCTGGTTCTGCTCCATCTCCAGCCCCAAGGTGGGTCAACAGAAGAGTCTCTGCAGGTGAGAGACAGAGCAAAAAGCAAAGTGAAGGTGCAGGTGCCCCAGTGAGAGGAAAGAGCAGGTCTGGAGACTCCAGCAAGTGAGGGAGCAGAGCTCTGGGAGCCCAGCAAACCCAGCTGTAAGTTCTCTGTCCCTCAGCTTTAAACCTGGTGTTTTTAATGACTGATTTGGTTCAACAGACACACACCAGTCCCGATGTCCAGTGAAAGCTGCAAGCAAGTGATCAGGCTGCTCTTACCCACTTTTAAGGTGCCTTTCAGCCTCAGATTCCAACACCAACTGTTCTGATTAACCCTGTTCCCCGTGTTCCTTCCTTGCATATCCACACCTCAGACAGGAAGAGAGGCAGAACTCCAGACCACCAGTCCTTTTTCCACTCCCTTTGGGTACCAAAAACTTGGCTTCCCAAGGAGGAGCAGCCACACGAGCCTTGCCCTCAGAGTTTTAGCACCGAAGCACCCCGGGCAGTTCGGGTGGGCAGTCTGAGCTGCTGAGCCAGAGGGGAGCAGGGGGGTTACCTGTCCATGCTGGAGTCCTGCAGCAGGTACGGGGAGCATTTCACGGCATAAACTGTCCTCCACCTCCTGTGCTTCACCTGGTACACGTGCCCAAAGCCTCCACTGGCCACTTTCACCCAGTCATCCTCAAAGTCCTCCTTGTTGAAGACGGTCAGGCTGCCCAGCTGCTGGTCCCTCTCGGCAGTCATGGCAGAAGAGGCAGCCTAGCTCTCTGCCTCCTGCCTGGGTGGTGTCAGAGGGGAAGAAAGGAGCTCCTCCTGCTCCTGCCCTGCCCGGGGAGTCAGCCCAGGTGAGCCCTGTTACCTGCTGCCAGGAGGAGGATCCTGTGTCGCTCTCATTTATCATGCAGAGCAGCTGCATGACCTAACTCCAG
The DNA here is from genome assembly GCA_013399855.1 of Oxyruncus cristatus. Lineage (NCBI taxonomy): Eukaryota > Metazoa > Chordata > Aves > Passeriformes > Cotingidae > Oxyruncus > Oxyruncus cristatus. The sequence goes on along the minus strand of VXAY01004698.1, from coordinate 1,760,482 downwards.
GAGTATGTCTGCTTTTCCATAAAGCTGCCCTGCTCTCCCCTATCCAGCACTCTGTGGGAAAACGCTCAAAGAACACAAGATGCAAAGTGGTGCAAACAACAATCCCTCAGCAATTGCACTGGGCTGAGGGTGGGATTCCTCATCTGGGGCATCACAAGGGAAAGTGAGGCAGGAAAGGGAAGGAAGAGGGAAATCCATGAGGCTCCTGTGCAGCACTGTGTGTGTGAGCTGGATGAAAAAGGGAAAAACACTCCAGAAAGACAAAGAACAGAGAAAACCCCCAGAAGTAGAATGTGGTGAACACGAGTTCACGAGCCTGAGAAAAAGCTTCAGCAGAAATACAAGAACTGTGGTGACCCAGAGCAGTTCCCTCCGGGGTAAAACCTGCCCTTGGATGCCTGCAAGGGGTGTTTGGAGGAGGGAAGAATACTGGTCTGAGCAGCTCAGCCGACCCCACGTGAGCAGCAGGCACAGCACACATCCCTTGGCTGGAGCAGGGATTTAATGGCCTTGTCTGGGTCTGTAAGGATCCAGCTCTCCCTGTAGGTGAGGCAGCGTCAGATACAAGGTGGTGCTGATTTAACGCGGCTCTACTGCAACACAAATAACCATCAGTACTTCTGCAGGGTGATTGTCTAATTGTCACTGTGTTTGGACCTGGAACTTTTAGCTGTGTGCCAGATCTTGCAGAAATTCTTGGGGGGAGACTGACTCAGGGGGGAGTGTGAGCTATTTCCCTGTTACATTGACCCTCACCCACTGCAAGGCTTTAGGGAAAGAAGGAAAAGGTAAAAAGCCTGCCCAGCTCTGCAGCCCTTCAGGGAGGAAAAAAACCCATTAGAGGGTGATTGTTGCCAATTCCCTGCCAGTCCCAAAGGTGTGATGCTTCTGGCACAGGTCCTGCCCCGGCCATCCCCACTCCCACCTGCTGGCACTCACCTGCCAACACCATTTTGGAGCTGAGGACAGGCACAATGGGACTCATGTTCAGGCACAGGCAAGACAAACACTTACTGCAATGCTCAGTTTTATTACAGAGAGCTCAGGAGAAGGTGAGGGAGAAGGGGAACACAGTCCATGGCTGCAGAGCGGCACTCCCCCCCCAGACCTTTCAGGGGGTGCCCATTTTTGGGCAAACAGCTCAGACCTCAGACATGTTCCGGGGCCACCTTTAATGGCATTAAAATAACCAAGTGGGGCTGCCATGCTGACCATTCACAGTGTGGCCCCAAAGACAGGGAGATCCCTTCCCAGAGGTGCCTTTCTTGTGCCTCGCGGCTCCTTCCACGCTCCAGGGATGCCACTTCCTCCTTCCCCACCAGCAGCTGCTGCAGAGGCAGCAGGAGGTCATGGACAGGATGGAGAAGCCCCTGTTCCTCCAGGACAGAGGGATGTGAGGCTGGATGCCAGGCAGGGCTCTGCACAGCACCACCTGAGCACCCCGCAGCTGCCCTCCCCCACCCGCAGGGTCTGACAGACCCTCCCTCACCCCAGACTCGCAAGGAGGTTCCCAAATTCCTGGAGGCGGGCTGATCCAGGTGGAGGTGTGAGCCACTCAGGTGCCTTTGCCACGGGGTGCTCTGTCAGGGGCCCCTCCGGCAGCAACAGTGAAGAAACTGGACCCAGAGGCTGAATGTGGGGAGTTCTTCCTCTGTTCTCCCACAGTCAGCCTTAAGGACAAACCCTCTGGCATTCCTGGCTTTCTCCCACGGTGTGGAACAGGCAGGTGGTGGAAGCTCGTTAGAGAAAACAGTAACATGAGTAAACCAAAAGGAGGAAGGGACTGGGCTCCTGGGAGGTGAGAAGAGCTGTAAAGCCCAGGGGGTGGATCTCTGGAGCCCTTGGGTCCTGTCCACACCTCCCGCATTTTCCCCAACACTGTGTGCTGGCTGATGGCAGGCTCTGGTTCTATTTTAGGCTGTATTTTACATGGCTCCTGTGCCCCCTGCTCTCCTCCCTGCATTCCTGATTCCCAGGCTGTGCTGGTGCTCACATCCTGCACTCTGAGCTCTGCTCTCCCTCACAGCGGGGCCACGACCACAGCCCCTTCTCTGCTCTGCAGTTTGTGGGCTCGCTCATGCAGAGGGAAAGGAAGGATGAGGAGACGTGGCCCGGGCAGAGGTGGGACCCCTCTTGCTGCCTGGGTCGGCAGAAGCTCTACAGAAGCAGTACAATGTGCAAGGCAGGGGCTGTTGCTCCCCTGGTCGCTGCAGTGCTGACGAGGGAGCTGCAGGAGCAGGCAGCTGCTCCAGCTCACAGCCCATGGATGTCTCCAAAGGGTGGGTACTGGAGGGGTTTGGTTTTCTGCCTGTGGTGCAGCCAAAGGCTTATGAAGGCACTGCCCAGGACAGCAAAGCCAGCGAGTGACCCCAGCAGGATGGGCAGCAGCATGGCAGAACCAGCACCTGGAAACCGAGAGAGGGAATGGAGCAGTGAACGGGGTGAAGAGAGGGAGGGAGGGCAAAGGGAAGGTTAAACCCCCCCATCTTCAGAGCATGCCAAGGACGTGTGGCAACTTCTATCCCCAGAGCAGATAAATGGGCAGTGCCTTCTCAAACACACGGCCTTCTGTACTGTGGAATGCCACCAGTAAATTGTCTCTGCATAAACAACTGAAGACACAAGAAATTTGGGATGGTGCCAGTGGATTTAAGAAGTCTCTCACAATCATGATGTACCAGGTTCAGTGTCACCCTTTTCTAATACCTGCACAACATCTGATTAACATTAACCAGCTGCTGTATTTCACCTGTGAACATTTCTGACTTATGACCAACCTCATTCTGCACCAAATGTTTCTAAGGCAGATTTTAATCCAGTTACCTGTGGCTGGTGTTCCCTTGCCTCCAAATATGGATCTTCCCTAAGCTCGGCACAAAAAATGGCTGTCAAGAAAGCTGTTAAAACTACTGCTTTTCTTCTTTTTTTGAGCAGGAGAAGCTGAACAAAAACTTCTCTGAGAGAGAGACAGAGAAGGCAGGACAGGAGACCCACCTTCCACAGGTTTGTACAGAAACCTGTCCTTCATCCTCCAAACTGGACCAAATGAAATGAGGTTGTGCAGGTGTCCATAGCTGTTCCTGTCACTGGGCTGCAGAACTGGCTCCACACTTTCAAAGCAGTCCTGGGAAAGACATGGAAAACTTCTGGAAGGGTGTCGATGGCACCTGAACAGAACCTCCTGCCCCAGGGGTCCACAGCAGGCACATCAGACTCCACCTTTTCCAGCTCTGCTGCTGTTCCAAAAGCTGAGTTGCTAATCCTTGGACCAGCACTCATGTAAATCTCTATTCCCTGACTCCTTTTCCCTGGGGATTAACAACTATTGCTACCATTTCATACCATTAACTCCCCTCCCAGACAGGAGCAAAGGGGTTTCCTGGGTAAGGGTGACCTGGGTGTGGTGACTTGGGAAGCAGCAGATCCCTCCTCAGTCCTGCCAGAACATCCCCAGCCCACGTACCTGCTCACATCCCGCTTTCCCGTGCAGACACACGTCCAGCTCACAGTGCAGATAGGCCACGGAGTGGTTCAGCATCTGGAACAGCTGGATGGTGAAGCTGGCAGCTCTGGACCTGCTGCTCTGCAGCAGCTGGATGTGTCTGCACTCAAATGGCAGCCTGGCAGGAGCAAATGGCAAACAGGCTCAGAGTCCAGCTGACGGAAGGCAGGGAAGAGGGGGATCTGCTGGCACGGGTCTGCACCAGCTCTGAGCCACATCCCTTTCTCTGCAGGCAGAGTTAAACAAAACCCCAAATGTCAGCATTCCAGGCTGTACCTGCCCTGCTGGGGAGGCCACAGCCCACGGGCAGCAGAACTGCTCCTTGGAGGCTGATTTTGGTTCAACCAGAGAAACGGCTGCCGTGCTGTGACAGCCACTCCCTGACCCACATCTCACACCCCAGTGGTTCTGCAAACAGCAGCTCATGAATCCTCCCGTTCCCCTGTGCTCAGGTGGGGCCAGAACAGCTGTGAAATGCTGCTGGGAGAATGGGAGCCTGTGGAGACTGCCTGGCTGCCAGCCCTGCACTGCTCTGCTCCCGGGATGTGCCATCCCAGGCTGGAAGGGCAGGGGATGCTGTTCCCTGACACCCGGGACAGCACCTGTGGGGAACTGGGATGGCTTATCTACATAATAAATGTAAATTATTATGGATGTGGGGAATTGGCATGGTTCATTTACATAAACCAAAGGGAGATTTCTTCTCCCTGAGGGTTCTTTGCCTTCTCAAGCCCTTGGTATTAATTACAAGGCTGAGGGAGCAGAGCACTCCTGGACTCGTTCTCACTGCTTGAAACTTGCTCCAAAGAGCTCAGCCTGCAGCCACAGGACACAGGAGAGGGTTCCCTGAGGATCCCAGGGGAGGTGAAGCCCGTCCCACCCCCGTGGGCTTGTTCCCACCTGCGGAACAGGCAGCACTGGGCTCCTGGTGCCCCGGGGCTGGCGGAGGGGGTCACACAGCAGGAGTGGATCTGCAGCAGGGGCTGGCTGAGGTTGTCCTGCACGGCCACCAAGGCCAGGAAGGTCTCTGGGGAAGGTGCTGGAGGCCCGTGGGGCTCAGGGGCTGTGTCAGCAGCGGGGCTCAGGCTCAGCTGCACCGTGTAGTTGCCGGAGCCGCAGGTGTCGTCCCTCACCACGGCCAGGCTGCAGGGAAAGAGGGAAAAGGGGAAAAGGTGAGGCCCAGCCAGGCAACATGGACTGCTGGGAATGAAACAGCCCCAGGGGGACTTCCCTCAGTGACACCAAACAGTGAGCTGATGGAAACGAAGGACACACAGCCCCTGGTGTGCCGGAGCCTCCCTGGTCAGAGCCACCCCCTGCCTCTCTGTGCCATCACCACTGGAACCAGAGGGAACTGGGAAGTGTTTCCCTGGCTGGGAATATCCTCCTTCTCTGCCAGGGCACCTGATCACCTGAGCACTACCAAATGTTCTCACTTGCAAAATCACATCTGGATTGTTTTTGGAAGGGGGGCTGAGGCAGAGTCAGAGGCTACTGTGAAAAAGAAAACTCGATCTGAAGGACAGTAGAAATATCCAAATGTGAAAAGACCCTTTTGACTTTATGTGATGTCATTGCTGAATGAATTAAGTATTTTTAAAGCCACAATACAGCACACCATGTGACTAAGGCAGTGGAGCAATTTGGATACTCACAGAATCCCAGCCTGGTTTGGGTTGGAAGGGACCTTAAAGTTCATCCAGTTCCACCCCCTGCCATGGGCAGGGACACTTTCCAGTAGCCCAGGTTGCTCCAAGCCCCGTCCAACCTGGTCTTGGACACTTCCAGGGATGGGGCAGCCACAGCTTCTCTGGGCAATCTGTGCCAGGGCCTCCCCACCCTCCCAGGGAAGGATTTTTTCCATATACCCCGTCTAAACCTACTCTCTGTCAGTGTGAGGCCATTGCACCTTGTCCTGTCACTCCAGACCCTTGTGAATATCGACCCCATCCTTAAATCCCGCAGCAGGAATGGCACAGAGGGATTGGATTACCCATCCAGGACGGGGAGCTCTGGCTGCAGCCCCCTCCTGTGGTGTGAGTCACTGGGCTGGGCGTCCAGCAGCGTCACAACAGTCACCAGGCCTTCAGCTGCTCCGTCTGTCACCTCCTGCGTCCTGCCCATCTCCTCTGCCTCCGTGTTCGGCAGCAGCCTCTCGGATGAGTCAGTGCCTGCAACACCCAGCAGGGAATCCCCCTGGGCTGGAAGTGCTGCCAGGCTCCTGGGAGGATGCGAGGGGCTCTCTGGGCTTGGAAGGAGCTGGATTAGGTCTCTGGCTAGAAGCATCTCAGCATCACTGCCAGCTGCTCTCTGGAAGGCAGCTGAGTGATTATTCACGGGCCTGTCAGCAGAGACAGCAAATGCTGCTGTTGAAGGTGGCCCGGTGGCACTCACGGCACTGCCAGGGCTGGAACGACCAGGCTCCTGTTCCATGGTGTCCTCCAGGATATCCTTCTCCAGAGGGTGTCTGGGGGATGCAGACACGGGTGCCTGGGTGGGCAGGTGGCTGGTGGGGGCTGCACCTCCTTTTGGTTCAGCCTGCCCCTTGCCCACTGCTGCAGGGACCAGAGCTGGGGTGTCCCCTCTGCCAGCCGTGGGCAGCACCACGCTTGGATCAGGTTGGGAAGCTGCTGTTGGCAGGTGAGGCCCATTTCTGCTTGTGAGTGGAGCAGTGGTGTGAGCACCCGAGGCTGCAGAGGGAGCAGTCACTGCTGGTGGAGCCCGTGGGGTGCCCCATGTCCCTCTGGGCTGTCTCTGCAGGGCACTGGCAGATCCTGGGGGCACAGAGGGCTGTGCTGCACTTGAGCCCAGCTCATTCCCCAGAGCTGCTGGGAGGGGGTGTTGTGGCTGTGTGCTCACTGTGCCTGACAGGGACACGCTCATCCCCAAGAATTTACCGGTTCCAGCTTTTCCTGCCCTTGTGCTGGTTTCCGTTGGCTTTGGGATTTCTCCCACGCTGACCTGTGGGAACAGTTCAGCAGGGGTTTGGAGGGCTTGGTCACGTTCCAGGGCTGCCAGCAGGGGCACACGGGCAGGTGCAGGAGAAGGTGGGTGTGCAGCAGAGCTGGAATACCCCCTGGGATGGGTCACTGCAGCCAGAAGTTTCCCAGGAACCGTTGCTTTCATTTGGGTCTCTGTTGAAAAGGGAGTCTGCACTGGTGCTGCTGTTGGTCCCTCTGTCCTTACAAAGGGCTTGGGCACTGTGGCAGTGAGTTCCAAGTGTTGAGGGGGATCAGGCTGTACAGAAGTGCTGTGTGTTTGTGCTGCTGTAGCAGGCACAGGGGCCGCTCCTGAAGGAGCTGGGCTGCCCTGGACAGCCTCTCCATGCTCATTCCCAGCTGGAAGCACTGGGGAAGCCGAGGACGTGCTGGGTTCCACTGATGGCAGCAGCAACGTGGTCCTGGGGAGCCTTTGGGACGAGGCCTGCAGAGGTTTGGTGCTTGTGACCACCTCTGGTGGGTATTTTGTGGTTCCAGCTGAGCGTGAGGTCAGGCGGGGAGCAGGGGCAGAGCTCGGGGTTGTCACTGAGCCCTGGCCAGGGGGAGCAGTTTGCAGTGTCCCACTGTGCTGAACACGACCTGCAGCCCCTGTGCTGGTGGGCGCAGGCTGGGCAGGCACTGGGACATCATGGAGTCCCTTTGCTGGCAGTGAAGGAGTTACAGAATGTGGCTTTGCAGTGGTGAGAGGTCCTTTGGGGGAAGTGTGGGGGCTCTGCTTCGAGGGCAGCACTGATGGTGCCCCAGGAGAAGTGCCAGGCTCTGCCAGCACCCTGCTCAGGAGAAGTAAATCAGTGCCTTTGTTCTCCTGGGAATGGGGAGCAGGGGTCTGGATCTCCTCTGGCATCCTGTGAAGGTGCAGGGCCTGCCCTGTGCTGCTCATCCCCATCCCTGGGTCCAGCAAAGGACCTGGTGCTGAGGTGGTGGTTTGGAGCAAGCCCATGTCTCTGTAATTGGGATTAGTTGGCTGAGGAGTTACTTTTGCTCTCTCTGCTTGTTGGCTGGACACAGTGGGCAGAGTAGTTCCAGATTTACTGGGATAAGAGGAAGTAGTTCTCACGTGGCTGCTTTCAGGGGCCCCCACATCTGTGACCAGGTGGGCAGTTCTGTGCTGGCCTTCCCCCTGAGGCAAGGGTGAGTCTGCTCTGTCAGTGGGCAGCAGGATGAACACGGGTCTAACCAGGACCAGGCTGGAAGGACTCAGGTGGTGCAAGTTCCCAAGGTCCAGTGCTGAGGAATTTGATGCTGCCAGGATTTGCTGAACGGAAACCAGCCCCCCAACACTGGTATTTGGGAACGTCCTGGGTAGAGGGGACTCCTGCATGGGTTGAAGGCATATCATGCCATCAGTGCTCTTGAACAGGAAGGACAGGTTTGGGGCTGATGTGATGGTGAGGGGGTCTCCTCTGACGGTGCTGAGATTCCCGGTGGCTGCATCAAGAGCCATCCTGAACTGCTGCAGCAGAGCCTGTGCCAGCTGTGCTGGGACCTCTTCAGGGACACTGGGCACCACTGGATCAGGATGTGCTGTGGCTGAGCTGGACTGGCTTCCCCCTGCACGGGCTGAGGGCGGTTCTGAAGCAGAAGCTGCCAGGCTGCCAACGTGGTGGCTCTGGGAGGCTGGAGGGGCAGAGCTGTGAGAGGGAACTGTCTGGTTCCTGCTGTCATGGGCTCCAGAGGGGCTGGGGACTGGGCTGGCTGCTGGAGAACCAGTTCCAGCTGTATGCTGTGGGAAACCTTTCCTTCTCTCATTGTCCTTCACTGTGCTCACTTGCAGTGTCACAGCAAAGGCTTCCTGGGGTACAGGATGGGCAGAAACACCCTGAGCCCGAGACCCAGACCCAGGAGCTGTGGATGAAGTTCTTGTTGTCACGTGAAGTCTCTCAGCAGAGCTGGGGATGCCCACAGGCTGCAATCCAGCATGAGCAGGGAAAGATGCATCCGGTGGCTGAAGCCCTTCCTGAACAGAATCCCAGGGCTGAAGGTCTGCATTCCCAAAGGCAGACATTCCAGGAGAGGGTGCCGATGTTACTTCTTTTTGCTCTTTAGTAGTCTGGGAAAGTTTTAATGTGGAAGTCCCTGATGGGCTTAATGAGGATGAGGTAGCAGAAGCCTGTGGGCTCTCAGGGGATGTAGATTTTCCAGGTTTACTTGTCACCAGCCCATGATTAGGATCTCCTTGCAGAGCTACAGCTGTGTTTCCTTGAGAGCTGCTCTTGGTTTCCTGGGCAGCAGGTTTGGTGCAGTTGAGAGCCCCGTCCAAAGACAGGGGCCGTTGTCCACCAGCTGTGCCAACGGGCCCTTGAAATGGAGATGGAATTAATCCACCAGGAGCTGGGGATCCCATCAGTAATGAAGAGGAATGCAGGTGGCCTGGCGGGAGTGTCTGCAGAGCAGGCGGCTGGGTTGGGTGCCCAGAACCATTTGTTACAGCTGCTGTTGCACTTCTGCCTTTGCTGCCCGTTGTTTCTTGCTTCAGAGACGGAACAGGGGAAACCTGAGTGGCCCTGGCACGTGTTGTTCTGGAACAGGCTGCATCCAGGCCCCCTGGAGCCGGCTGTGGTGGCACTGCAGAGGTTGTAACCCCAGCATCCACACCCTGGCTCTTCTTCTGGTGTGCAGCTGTCACAGCTGCTGTGCTGCCAGGCTGGGCCTGGGGGGTTGTGTCCATTCCTAAGGGGGACCAGCCCAGCCCTGCACTTCCAAGAGCAATCCCAGCTCTACTTGGAAATGGAGATGCTGCTGTTCCTTTTCCTGGAGGGTGAAAATGGACTGTTGAAGTCAGGAGAGATGTTTTAGGCCTTGTCACCTCCATCGGCTTGAGAACAGAAAGGGAGGGGACAGCTGTGAACTGGGGAGAGTCCTGGTGTGTCCCTGCACTGGTGGAGGGCTGAGGCAGCCCAGCACCAGAGCTGGGAGGGCTGAGACCGGCCCCAGGAACATCTCCTGGTCTTCTTTGCAGGGAGCTGTCTGGCTGCTCCAGAGCTGTGGCAGCCTGTGGCCCCTGTGTGGAGACAGGGATGCTGAAGCTCCCCAGGAGCCTGCCAGGGCAAGTGTGTCCACCCTGGGGTTTTAAAGCTGCTGTTTCTGTGTGCGGGGGCTCGGACAGCCCCAGGTTCCCAGCTGAGTCCCCAGGCAGCAGAGCTGTCCTGTTTGCAGCTCTCTCTGTGGCAGCAGGGCTGGGGTCAGCTGTGGTTTCCTTGGTGGGATCAGCTGCTGGACTCTGGAAGTGGAAGGTCACCCCATCCCCGCCATCCTCTGTCACAGGGAAGCCCTCGCTGGGCACTGGGCTGCTCTCAGCTCTGGGCTGGGCCTCTCCAGGAAAGCCCAGGCCCGACATGTCGCTGGCATCCCGTTCACTCCTGGGGGCTCCTGAGGAACAGAAAACAAGCCCTTTCCCATTGAGTTGCACAAGAACCTTGCACAGTTTGCAGCACTTTCCAACACTTACGCCGAGCAGCTGCTGCCTGCCCAGAACCACAGGGAGCACGGGCAGCTCTGGCACTGCCCTCCCACAGAGCTGGGACAAACCGGACCCTCTGCTGTCAGTGCTCAGCACCCTCTGAGAACCCAAAGCACTCACCAGCCAGGGGGAACCCTTTGCCTTCACCGTGCAGGGATCAGAGGGGCAGCTGAAGCTGAAGGAGAAGGAGAGCCCCAGGCTGACCAAGGACAGCAAAGCAAGACTAAAACGTCCCTGAGAGAGCTCCCCCAGCTCTCCTTCAGCACTCGTCCTTCCCCAGGACCCCCGTCCCACGAGGAGTTCCCTGACCCACGCTGGGTGACCAGCAGGACAAAGCTGGGTTGTTTTGGCACACAGCAACTTCTCTACCTTGACATTCCCTAATCAAAAGCAGACCCTTTGCCATTTACACAGGCAGACCCTCGGTTTGAAAGGTTGTCTTTTCATCCACACATTTTGGCTTTTTTCTTTTTTTTTTTTTTTCCTGTCTTCACATCACAAGCTTTGACATTCCCAAGGATCATTTCCAAGCCATCGATTAAAACATTATTGTACTTTTCCTCTCCAAAAACTTGGAGCGTTTTTCCCCCTGAGGCACCTGCCAGGAAACAGCTCTGATCTAACAGCTATAAAGTGATGATGCATTTGAGTGTTATGCATTTAAATTGTGGGGGTTTGGACACAGGCAAAGCAGAGGTTTAGCAGATTAGATCCCTGGGGTTGGCACCCGGGTGTGGTGCCTCAAGATTCCAATGTCCCTGTGGACGTTTGGAGAACCAGCACTGCTCTGAGGCAGCAGTGAGCAGGAAAAGCTGCTATGAGGGAACTCAAAAAGCTGATTTATTGCTGAGAAAGGGATGGAAGTTAACAGGTGATGGGTATGTTAAATCTATAAAATACTTCAAACTGTGTTTTTTGTACAAACAACTGACACTCCCATGGTTTAGCCCCAACACAAGTGATCTGTCTATAAAGACAAGCACTTACTGAATTGAGGTCTTAAAGTGGTGTAAATAGCCCCCAGACACACCTTGCAGGGGGACAAGGTGATCTAAAGAAACACAACAAAACCCATGAAGAGAATAAAATTGTTAATTAGGTGGAGAATCCTTATCAGGCTTAAGATGATGAACCTGGTGCCTGGAAAAGGGGGTTCTGAACACGGTTTCACTCTGGGAAAAGGGACTTTTTGCTTTGCTTTCCCCACTCTGAAAATTCTCTGTTTTGGGGACTGGGCCTGTCTGTGAGCTCAGGTAAACAGCACAGGAGTGTCCTGAGTGGGGCCACAAACACCCCCCAGCTGAAACCACCCGCCCCAAATCCTGAGCTGGGCGAGCAGAGGGAAGCTGTTCCCCCCCCGGAGCTGCCCCAGAGCCCAGGCTGCTGGCACAACACTGGGCATCGTTCCTGTGCTTGCTGACAGCGGAGGGAACGAGGCAGAGAAGCAGCAATTGAGGCTGGAACAAAACACGTCACTCACCAGACAAATCCAAGAGTCCAGCTGCAATCAGGATAAAGATGGGGAATTTCTCCTGCATCCCGTGAAGCAGCTCCTGAGTCATCCCAAGAAAATATATCCCTGACAGGAAGCAGCTCCCCGAGGAGTCACTGCTGCCTCTCAGAACGGGGCATTTGCTGGGCGCTCTGGAAGGGCAGAGTATTGGGTTACTTTATAAGAGCTTAGGCCAGACAGCAACCAATAACCTGTCCCAAAAACAAAAAAAAACCCCTGCACCAATTGGAATCAATTGATTTTTAACAAAAGAACAGAGTGTGTTCAGGTGTGTTTTCCACCCAAAGATGGACAAAGTGACTGGAAACAGGAGAGGCTGCTCATGCAAGGCAGCTCCAGCCCTGGGGAAAGAGTGAAGATGCTCCCTGGGGTGCTGTGGGAAGGAGGGGAAGGTGCTGGGCTGTATCCAGCGGGGGACAGCAGAGCTGGGGCAGGGCTGGAAGGCAGCTCCTGGGAGGCTGAGGGCCCTGGGTTTGTCCAGATTGGAGAAAAGGAGGCTGAGGGGCGACCCCCTGGCTCCCTGCAGCTTCCTGAGGAGGGGATGGAAGGGGAGGTGCTGAGCTCTTCTCCCTGGGATCCGGTGCCAGGACGTGTGGGAACGGCTCAGAGCTGCATTAAGGGAGGTCCAGACTGGACAGGAGGCAGCATTTCTTCACCAAGAGGGTGGTCAGACACTGGAACAGGAGTGGTGGTCCATGCCCCAAACTGCCAGTGTTTGAGAGGCATTTGAACAACGCCCTTAACAACACCCTGTCCCCTTGGGTTCAGGCCTGAGGTGCTCAGGAACTTGGACTGCGTGATGCTGCAGGTCCCTTCTAACTACACTGTTCTGCAATTCTAATTCTACCCAATAAGGGTCAGAAGGTTTTGCCAGTTCGTGCTGATACAAATACACTCAGGGATCAGCCTGGATCCCAGATGGAGACACTCCACTAAAGCCACCCACTCATGCCGTGACCCCAGGAGATGGACACTGGCTCGCTGTGACCCTCCAGGCAGGGTGAGGCTGCAGAGAAGGAATCCAGCTGCTGGATCCTTTCTTCCCCAGGCCTACAAGCGTTGGCCAAGTGTGTTCCCCACTCGGGAGCCACAGAGAAAAGCCACCACACGCCGAGGAGGCGACAGCGCAGCAACAAACCCCAGCTGGCTCAGAGCAGCCTTTTGAGTGAGGGAGGAACGAGACCCACGGGGGAAGAACAAGAATTTGAACTTCCATAACAGAATTTAAACTTTCGTAACGGCCGAAGAAGAGACCAGAGGCTTCCTGGGCCAAGTCACACGTACGACCCTCTTACCTTTAGCCACGAAGCCCCAGAGTCCTTGCAAACATTCACCTGGAGACACCAGCAGGGCACAGCAGGTATGTCCCAGTGCCAGGCACCTGCACAAACACACACAGCGAGCCAAACTCCTGGAGAAGGGCTGAGGGGAAGGAGAGAAGAGGACACCGTCACACAGCCCTGGCTGCGGTGAGAGCAGTGAAAACGTGAGCACGAGTCAGATAAGCAGCACAATGACAGCTGGGGAAAGCACAGTGAGAGACACTGGGCACGAGGGGACGGCTCTGGCAGGAAACAACAACAACAAACCACGATCCATCCCTCAGCAAGCTGCTCGAGTGGAGCCCGGAGGAGAACACACCGGAGCAGGCGCCGACAGACACCACCACCAGCCCCAGCCGTGCCTCTCACCTCCAGCCGGCATCCAAGGTCAGGTCACCTCGGCTTTTTCCCACTCTGGAAGTTGCCTGGGAGAGGAAATCACCCCGACTTTTGGCGTTTGTACAGCCCCTGACACAGGGGGCCCTGATTTCAGGCAGTGCCTCCACCCCAGACCTGCACCCGGCGACCTGTCACCCGACCGAAGGCACTGAACGCCCCCAGGGAGCCTCGGTGGTTGTGCCCCTTTGCACTGAACCCACACACGGTGTTTGTTATGTGTTTGTCTAGGCAGGCTGTAGCTTAATGGCAGGATCCTTAAAAAAGCCAGAGAGATTATTAAATTGAGATTATCAATTACATGCTTTTCACTGCGAGGGGAGAAAAACCAGGTGCAGGAGAACTTCCTTCTCCTCAAGTGGGAAGATGATTCAGCTGCTATTTTGAAAAGGAGATGATATATAATTTGTCAGCCACTGTTCTGAAGGGACAAGATTACCCCCAGAATAGACACCCACAGGTGTCATGGAGGGAAGCTGAAGAGCCATTTTAAAGTCAAACATTACTGGCCTGTGCTTATTCACATAAATGAATAAGAATATAATATATTCTTTTGTTTCCTGTGTTTAAAAACAAGGCCAAAAAACCCTGTATTTATGGCCATTAATTATGTCACTTATTAAAGCAAAGACAGCTTAATGCAAGCTGTTTAGTTGGTAGCCTAGACAATAAATTAACTTCTCCTGATACTGATATCGTTTCGCTGTGCAGGACCCCAAATGCTTCAAAAAGGGACTAAGAAGCTGACGTGCTTTGAGTTAGTTTTATTAAAGCAAGGGATACTCAACAATAAGTGGTATTAAGAACACGTCTGGGAGGTCTCCTGAAGGGTTCAGCTGCTGTGCACGTATTTCATAGAGGAGTTCAGGATGGCCAGGCCATTGAGCTTCCTCAGCTGATGAATATGCCTGAAAAGACAACAGAAAGGTTTCTGGGGGAATGGATGGGGACTACAATGAAAGTTTGAAGCTGTCACTGCTCTGCCAAGCCCCTGCCCAAATTTTGAAGGGTGTTTAATGCCACATTCAATAAACCCCTCTTCAAGCAGCACAAGAAACAGGGTTTCTTGATTACTATTCCCCTCAGAAAGGAAAATTAATAATACCTGACCGTTCTTCAGGTAGATGGCATTTCAGATTAACAAAACTAAGGTGTTTCCCTTTTATCCCTCTGGTGTGTTACACAAACCTCACAGAAGATACTTTAGTGCTCATTTGGGATCTCCAGCAGAAGCAAGGCAGGTAAATTTTGGGACCTAAGCATTATCCCCTGCGTTCTGCAGTGGTTCAGGATGCACATGAACAAGTTAAACTTGGTTTCTCTGTATGGAGTGCAGTCCCAGACCCAGCTGCCAGCCTGGCACGCTCCTGGCAGGCAGCAGCAGACACTCCTTGCTGACATTTATACTTTTATTCTGCTCTCATTATTGCTCTGACCTCTACAGGTTTCTAACACCACTTCTTCCAGCACAGGCAAACAAACTCCTTGAAACGTGTGAACACAGAGAATTAACACCCCAGGAGCCTAAAGCAGGACTGTGGGGAGAGGACAACTGGGAATTCCAGCTGGGGGAAGGGTATTTATATAAATTCATCACCTGCCCTGTACCCTCTTGCTCTGTGGATATAACTGACTTACTCCGGTTGGTTTTTCAGGGATCATCACCTGAACAACAACCACATGGTGCAGGCCAGGAGAGGTCTTGGCAGTACCTTGGCTCAGCAACACAAAGCTTCCCCAGGGCAATGGCTGCGTTCTCCTGCACCGAGGTCCTGGCAGCATCACCCCCAGCGTGTCTCAGCAGCAGCATCACCACGCTGGAACCCAGCAGGGACGTCCCTGCTCCGCGCACACCGAGGCACTGGCTGAGGCAGAGAGCAGCATTCCCCACCACCATCTCCTCCTGTGACTCCAGGAGCCTCAGCAGCACAGCAAATCCTGGGAGGAGGAGGTACAGATGCACTCAGAGCTGCTCAAGGAGCACTGGTGTTCCCTCCTGTCTTCACCTGAGCTCCCAGGGGGTGAGTTTTGTGGCAGGCGTTTTTCTGGGAAAGCCCGGGGGGAGCAAGGGAATTTCCTGGCAAGGCTCAGGGTCCAGGAGGCTGCCCCAGCTTCACCTGCCCGGGGGTGTCCTCACAGAGGAAAGGAGCTGAACGTGCCACCTCTGCAGCCGCCATGGCCTCTCAGCCAGGCAGGGCAGGCACAGAGCACTTAGAGAGCCAAGTCCGCTGTCTGAAGACAGAAATGCTGTGGTGGAAAGCGGAGCTGAGAGAAGGGACATAAAAAGCTTTCTGCCTATCCTTCACCACCACAGGGCAGCTCAGCTCATCCACCTCTGTAACCAGCAGAGTATTTTCTGTGCTCCTGACACAGGTGTACAGCTCTTGCTGACCTCTGCAAGCAGCAGCAGCATCTCAGGCCACAGAGTCTGGAAACGCTTAGAGAGACCACTGTCTACATAAAATACAGCCAGGAAGTTTCCTTGGGGATTTACATAAATTTGCTTTGTTTGTTTGTATTTTTTTTCCCCTGGTCCCTCTTCCTGATCACATCCCACCTCTGCTGCTACAGTAACATCTCCTGAGAAGGCAGTGCTGCTCCCCACAGCAGCAGGGGCTGGGGCAGGGGCTGAATTAAGTGGCCCAGAAATGCAATTCAGTGTCATGGGACTAAGGCTTGATTCCAGTGTCTGGGCTGGCAAACAGAGCTGAGAAAAAAAAATAAGAAGTAGTGACTTCTCAGAGGATTAATACCCAGAGCTTTGGTGGGAAGATCGAGAGTGAAGTGTTCGTGCTATTTGAGGAAATGAAAGCTTCGTCTGCAGATGACAGTGCAACTCATCTGGGCTGCACAAAGGGAAGATGATGCTCTGAGAGGCTTTTAATGAGTGGAAACCCTTGGGGTTCAAGTTGAACTACACACACTGACAGTTTCTTGACAGGTTCAGCCATTTAGAGCAAATTTAAGTATTCTCTGTTGTAGTTACATTAGCATTAATTGAAGCTGGATTTTAAAGCAATCTAAGCAGTGTTATACCACATGACTAGAGCAAATATACTCCAAACTACCAACACCTGGCCTGGTATCATCCCTCTGTCTCTGCATCCATCTTGTTTTAATAGCAGGCCAAACAAACACACAAAAGACACTATAAAATAGCCTCAACCTCTGGAAATCAGAAGTTTCTTATTTTAGCCACTAACTTGGTGAAACACACCCCAATTCAGGTACACTTTACCAGCACTTTTTTCAAAATACACACCCTGACAGAGCCCATCAGGACATTTCTCCAGAGTAAAGTGCAGTTTCCCCAACTCAGGCTCATGGCCTGATGGGCCCATTTCAATCCACACACACAACCCAGGTGGTTAAACACCACTTCAGGAGGAAAAACAGCACAGCACTCACAAAACGTGGCTCAAGTCTTGCAAGAGTAAAACCCAGAGTTCAGTTCCCCTTTCCAGGGAAAGGAAGGAACTGGGTGAGATCCCAGCTCTGCTTTCAGTCTCGAATTAGTGGGGTTGGCACTTACTTTTGTCTGCCTTCACCAGCTCCTCCTGAGCTTGCCTGTTGCTTTTGGTGCAGATGCAAAGGGTCTTTATGCCATAACTGGCTGTGAGCTGCCCTCCAGCCTGATGGGATTAGAGCACATAACAAACAGGTCACACCCACCTTGCTCAGCGTTACAGAGTGGAGACACTCAGGTGTTCTTACGCCTGAGCCCAAATATCAAATCAAAACCTCTAGAGAGGACAGAAATTACACAAGGCCCATCTACTTCAGAATCTCTGGAGCCCAATTCTTTTCAAACCATCAGCTCTGATGGCTGCCAGAGACGAGACCCAAGCCGAGTGTGTTTTTCTGGGCTAGCCTGATCTGCACCACAGAAGGTGTGCAAAATCCCCCGAGACACACAGCAAACAATCGGCCTCCCTGGCTCAAAGCTAAACCTGGCAGCTTAGAACTAAACCCAAACTGTTACAGGGGACACCAGGGAGGCAGACACATCCTCCCTCTGCCAGGGAAAGGAGGCCAAACCCAGGGGCAGCTGGGGTTTGCTGAAGGGAAAACAGGAGCGGAAATAAAGGGAGTTTTACTTACTTTCAAGAATTTGATCATTTTCTTCACCACTCCTCCTTTCACTGCCTCCTCCACCGCTGAGGAGGATGCTGGCAGGGCACGGCTCAGCACCCCAATGGCTCTCTGAGTCAGGGGAAAAAAGAGAGAGGAGCAAGAGGAAACGTTTATTTGTCCGGGAAACTTCAAGTTATTTTGTTTGGCAGGAAAAAAACCAAAACCAAAGCAATGAAAGCGCTGAAAGGAGAAGTTTTACAGAAACCCAGAGAATCCCACACTTACAGAACCTAACGAAGAACATCTTGAGGATGAGGCTCTTTTATTGTTTAGTGAAAACTGAACACAGTTGAGCTTCTAAACTCAGTGAGACCAAACTGAGACCAGTACAACTCCCTGCATGTTTATTCATTAAATAACACTATTATTAGGAATGTTTTGGGTCTCAAAGCCTCCTGTACAGACTTGTACAGGGCAGAGGTTTGCTCTGACGGGTCGGGTCAGGCCAAGACCACGTTCTGTTGTTGACTTACTGTGACAATCCTCCCGTCCTGGTGGCTGAGCAGAGCCAGGCACCTGCCACTTATGGCCACAGCCAAGTCCTGGAACAACAGGGGAGAAAACTCACTTGCTGGGAAGGGTTAGAGCAGAAACGGGGTCATAGGCAAAGTTCTCCATGACAAAGGATCTGGTGGAGGTCAGGGAACACCCCTCAGTGAGTTACTGAACGTATGAAACTCTTCCTTCTTGAGTTTTGAATGATTTTGGAATGTGCCCACTGTCTCAGAACAGCACACAACTGGAGGGTGATTCCAAACAAAACATTTATACCACTATGCTTTACACTGGTTTTCTTCTCTTAACTGTATGTTTATGTAAAAAGTGCTGGTGGAGAAAATGTTATCAATTTTTTTTCCACTTTTCAGCCTCCTTAAATTGTCAACTACCCTTCAAAATAACCTTACATACCATAATTTGGTTTTTTTTAAATTCACAGGTTTTGTGTACCTGGATGATCCCATTGGATTCAAGCAGCAAGTTCATCATCAGGCCCAGCACTGCAAACACACACTCCTGGTACCCGGGTGTGCTGCCATCAAGGCTTTCCTCCTGTGTGCCAAGGAAAGGAGGAGAGCAGTCAGTTCAGACACTCACAATAGGCTTGCTCGCTCCTCTGTGGAAGCATCAGTGTCCCTTCACGCTCCAGGGCTCAGAGGGAAGATAAAGCCCCGTGAGAAGCAGAGCTAACGATGTGGCTTTGATTTGTTCAGGGGGTTGTTTCACCCTGGTACCTAAAGCTGCACACTCCAAACCTCCGAGGGTCGAGCAGTCAACAAGATCCTTTCCCACCCTCAGGATTCTTTAGTTTCTGAGGGCTGAGTTCACACTGAAAGGGGCCACTTTGAAGGGGCCACTCAACTCACTCCCCTCCACCCACATGGATCCCCAACTCCTGCCCCGAGACCTCTGGGTCTGAGAGATCCCAGTCAGGGCTTCAAAGCTCTGGGGGGAGGCAAACAAACAGACATCTCCCCAGCAGACAGGGCTCAAAACACCCTCCAAGCCCCTTTACCAGCAGCTGCAGGCAGCCCTGCCAGCACTCCCTGCTCTCAGCCATCTGGGTCCGAACGCCCGGCTCCGCACACAGGCTCCCCATGGCACCGATGGCACAGGACAGGGCTGCCAGGTTCACCTGCCTGCCAGAGGCCTGGGAACACAGGGGTGGAAGGAAGAAGTCAGCACAAATGACAAGGAAACCACAAGAATGTGCTCCTATCCCTGTGGTGATGGGAAAGGTGATTCCTGGATCTCTTAAATCCCAGCTGTCCCACATTTCCAAACCACCCTCATTTTCACAGATGTCATGGTTTAGCTTGATGATGCTTCAGGAGTCCTGGGGAAAAAGGGATGACTGGGCTCTGTGTTCCCAAACCTCATCTGTGAGCATTTCCTACAGCCACTCACTCAGGGCCCAGAGCAGAACAGCTGTAATTCCAGCCAGGAACGTTCAGAGAGAAAGAGCAACAGACAATGGAAAAGTCACGTAATTATTGCCTTGGTGCTCATTTGGAGGAATGGAAATATTTTCCTTCCCAGGTGTCTCTGCCATTCTGCAACAGAACCTGCCTTCCCCAGCACCTTCCCTCTTCCTGAGGACAGGTTTCTGTACCAACATATTTCAAGTTTGCTGTTTAAATAAACGACAGCCAGGAAAGGGATCTGAACCACTAAACATCTTTACCTTGGGACCCAATGTCCTCTCCCCACCCTGATCTCTCAGAAAGAAACAGAAAAAAAAATCCCTATCCAAGATATAGAAAAAGTCCCTATCCAAGACATCACCAGCTGGTGACAGTGGATTACAGTCACGTTAAGAAGAGCATAACACAAAGCTGAAGGTGGAATCCTGGCCTGACAGATTCCCAGTGGGAATGTGCAACCAAGTCCAGAGTTTTTACTGAATATTAAACTAGGGATGTGTAGGACGAAGTACCGGACAAGAAGAACATTTTCCTGGGGAAAATGGATCACAAAACTGCATTTTTTACACCTACAGAAGTACAGACCCAGTAGCTGCTGTTCTACCCCAGGAGCAATATGGACATGTTAGTTAGACCCAAAAGTAAACCAGAAATACAGAAACAGATCTTTCATACCAGCAGCTGGGTGAATAAAGGTAAAGCACCTGTGGAAAGCAGGACCCGACACTGGGCTTTGAACCTGTTGGGGACAAAGAAACACTTAAACCCTCAGACAAAAATCACAGACAAAGGCAACACAAGAGCAGCAGAAAGGCAGCAAACATGGGTCAGCAGTGTAACCCCACAGCCTCTGTCACTGGCTCAAAGTGCAACTTCATAAAACAGCGAGAAATTTAAATTACCTCTCCTCTGCAATTAAGTCAGACAGTATGTTCATGGCACTGCCAGCCCTGCCATCGCTGCTCTTGACAAATGCCATCAGAATCTGCAGCCATCTGTTATTAAACAACAACAACAAAAAAAACCCCCACAAAAAATTGGTGTCAGCTTTGGTTTAATTATTAAAGATCAAGATTCTCTTTTTTCAGGCTCCTGGTATTTCAGGCCACAGTTATATCTGCCTTTTTTGAGCATCCTCTCAGATGTGGCTCATTTCTTTAACCTGGATTAATGTTGTAGAGAACACAGAGAAGTGAGTGCAATTGTTGTGTTCACCCATTATTACTTCAAACCATGCAGTGCAAAGCAGTAAACTGAAATTCCTCCTCTGGTTAACTCTGGAAGGAAATCGCAGGAGAACAGGATAAAGGGAATGGAGTGGTGGTTCCTTCTCCACTCAGCGAGCCATGGCAACATTAAATAACCACAAATAGCAATTATTAAACGAGGAGAGACCCTCAGCTGGAAACAGGAGCCACCAGAGACAAGAGTGGGAGCTCTGGGCGAACACTCCCCTGTTTGAAGGGGGTACCTGTGCCTCCAAATTACACCCTCAGCAATGAGCCCTTGCCACTTATTTTCACAGACCTTTTTGGATGCAAAATTTACTGAAGTTTTACCTCACACACCCGGCTTGTAATTTTGCTTGGCCAGGCCTGTCCCAAAAGGACGGTGTGTCCTTTGGGAAAGCCTCTCCCTGGGTGCTGGTGCAGTGCCAGTGTCACCCAGGCACTAAGGACATTTTCCTGAGCCACACTGGCATTTGTTACCTGGTCAGGTCCTGGTGCCTGACCAGCAGTTTCCTCCCACTCTCACTCTCTGAGTAAAGAGAAATCAGCGCCAGTGTCTCCCTCTGGATCTCCAGTATCCCAGAGGAAAGCAGCTCTGGTAGCTGGGCACTCACAGCAGGCTGAGTCAGCAGGAGACGCTGATTTTCTTCTGGAAAATAAAAGAGAGGGTATCTGGGAGCAACGTCCCAAAACAGCATCCTCATTGCTCGGATTATTTATTTATTTTTTCTTTTGCAGCACGGATATTTTACCTTCCATCAGCTGAGTCCCACAGGTCACCACAGACACCCAGCATGCTGTAGGTCCCCCTGTGGAACTCTGCACCACTTCACCACCCAGCCCAGCCCATCTCTCACCCTTGTCTGTACTCCCTAAGAACACAGGCAAGGGCCACCTGCCCAAGGACTGCTGGCTGTTAGTGCTAAAGGAATTCTCCTCTAATGGCTCTTCCAGAAAACTCTGGTTTTCGCAGGTATAACTGCTTAAAAATGACAAAATTATGCAAGTGGTATTATCTCAGGAGCAGCAATAATCACAGGCAGATTTGGGCAGATCCAAAACTCTCGCAGAAACAGGCTGGACATCTCCTCTCAGGCTGCACAGGGCTGCCAGAACTGTGCCTGGCCATACCCACCACCTGCCTCTGACCAGTAAAACTGGGTTTAAATCAGGTCTGGTCCCACGTGCTGCCCATGCCAAGCCCCAGCAATGCCCCATGAACTGTTCACGGGCCAAGATTCGTGTGGGTCCCGTGGCTTTACCATTGCCAGCACACACAGCCTGCCACAGCACGAGGACAGACACACACAGCTCCACTTCAGCAGGGCTTCTCCTCTCTGCACAGAGGGACCTAAAGGAGAAATGTCAGCTTGGAGAAAGAGCAGAGCACAGACCCAACCAATGGCTCTTCGGGGGGGGGAATAAATCAGCGAAGCCGCCCCGGGATGAGGATGTGAACTCATCAGCTCCAAACCCACCCCTGGTTCAGCACTTTTAGGACTCTCAGGTTTGTTTTGCAGAGGACCTTCCCTGGGAGCAGGTTTGTAACTCTGCCCTCAGCACACCCAGCCCCTGCCTGAGCAGCACAGAGCACGAGGAAGGGGATGAGTTCAGCTCTGCAGTGACACAACTGTGAATATCCATAAGAACTCGGAAGGGCTTCATCTCTCAAATCTGTTTACAGCCAACACCCAGAACACTGATGAACCCTAACGAAGGCCCCGTGCTGCAGGTCCCCAGAGATGCTCCTTTTCCCTAATCACAGAGACTTTCACAGGTCGCCTAAGCCCAAATATTTACTGATGGCAAATTCACAGCACCAGGGAGTCCAGCGGGGCATATTTAAAGTAACTGAGTGCTTTCAGATGTTCTTTTATATTAAGTCTTTTTTACAACCCTGCTCTCACCACAAGAGATAGGATAACTGTCCAGAAAGAGGAGACAGAAGCAGAAAATTACTTATTTCTGCCCACTGCATCCAGAGCACTGTTTGTGTGGGAGTCAGACATAAGTCACCCCTTTCAGACACTACAATCTGTTATTACATTCTCTTCTGACCATTCCATCTGCATTTCAGGAGGTGATTGTGTTTCCTGGGAGCAGTATTTTCGTTTCCTCCCGCTGGAACCCCCCTCTGTTCCCCTCTGCAGAGCTCTCACCCTCGAACAGCCCCGTTGTCTCCGAGGATACTGAAGCCATTGTTTGTTCTAAATAACGTTTGCCCAGTGCCTGAAAAATCCAGAGATAAACAGATCAGCTCTGCGATGGCCTGGTGGAGGCTCCTGCCCTCCTGAGACACAGTGCTAAAAGAAAAGGTCACTGGATCAACAGCTCTGGGGGAAGAACATCATTAAAACAGAGGCAAAACTCCCAGAATGAACGAATCAGGAGCAGCTTTGAAGGTAAAGGCCACTCTTAATTCATGCCTGGAGCTGTAAACAACTGACTCCGAGTTAAAGACTCTCCAGGAAGGCTGGACCACGAAACTGGCTTTGCAAATCAATATGTGTTAACAGAGAATTACAAATGTTTCTAAACCCATGAAACAGCCCTTAAGGGACCCAAATCCCTCAGAAGTCTCAATGGCTCAGCTACAACATCTAGTTCTAAAAAAACGATGTAAACACCTCCTGGCCATCCTGAAATACCAAACGTGGCCAGTTTTATGTTATACATTTAGGAACAGTCGTCCTGTTCCTGTAAAAACTGCTCCCTTGTACTCCTCTGCCTGGATCAGAACTCCCAGGAGCAAAAACCTTTGCACCAAACACTTACAGTCCTTTACAAGTGCTGCCAAAAGCCTGATCCCTCCTGTGTAGAACAGGATATCCTGGCCAGGGGTGCCAAGTCTCTGCAGCAGCTCTTTTATGGACAGGGCAGCAACATTTCCAGCCTGAACTTCCTTCTCTGCTCTCTCTTCATCCTTCATCCTCTTCTCCTCCAAGTTCACCTCGGTCACACAAGCTTGGGAGGTCAAAAGGAAACAAAGCAGGGCAGGTGAGTGGTTTGTTGTGGCAAAGTTTTGGGTGAAAATGAAGTTTAGGCCCCGGCTCTGCCTCCTGCACAGGTGACCCTGAGCTCTGGGGAGGGACTCACAGCTCAGAGAAACGACCAGAACCAAAGCTGCCTGCACAGAGCCACCCCAAGGCCTGAGAAGCAGAGCAGTTGATCAGCAAACACGTGGGGACAGGACTCTTACCTCTGAACAGGCTTTCCTTCTGCGGATCAACCTGCAGGATCTTCTCATAACACTGCCTGGACTGAACAGAGGGAAGAAACAGGCCCTCAGTTTAGGATAAAAATGGGAAGATGCCAACATGACAACCTCCTGTTGAAGCTCAAAGGTTTTTGGGCCACAGCACTTAATAAGTGTGAAAAATAAGATTTATGAAGACATACAAGTAAAAACTTTCCCTGCTCAAAGTTGTCTGTTATTCCCAGTCCCTACAGCCAGCAGCTTTTTCACATTAAAAGGGTTTGCAGTAAAACCCAGGAAGGTACAAGTGGAAACAGAAAACCAGCATTCCAGGGAGAAACCAGAAAAGGGGGCACAGCACTAAACTTTCTCCCTCCTGCCCACAACATCCCATCAAAACCAGAACAAACGTGGCCCCGTGGCCACAAGATTTAGTCCACTCACCTCAGGGTAGTGTTTAAGTGCCAAGTGAGCCTTCCCCATCAGAAAATAGGCTTTAATACATTTTTCATTGCACTGTGTTAAAAGAAGAAATTATTAATTACGTGGTTAGAAATTTTTAGCCTTCTAATATTTTTTCCAGCCCTCTGATTAATAGCACTGAAATATTAACTGGTTTATGCTGTTCAGATTAACTCAGGATGCAGCAACCTGTGCACATTCCCTCATTTCCATCAGCCAGTTGCCTCCATACCCTCAGTTCCACACAAACCCCGTCCTGAAATTACCTTTAATGCCCATTCACAGTCACCAATGGCTTTTTCATACTCCTGGATCTTCAGGTAGGCCTGAAATAAATCCCAAAAAGGTCAAGGCAGGAGAATTAGATTCCTTCAAACAACTTCTGCTGACTGTTGTACAAACACCAGCTAATTAAACAGAATAAAACCAGGCTGCTGTTTTGCCTGGCCATTGATTTTGCAGGATAATTACCAGCTGGTTCTCAACTTGTCCTCCACCTCCTTGGGGTTTGTAATTTAGAATAAATATAAAGAAATTCAGCGCACACATATGGATTTTACAAGGGAAATAGAGACTGGAAAGCCAATGTTACATTCTACAGCTATGCAAGTGATCCCTGAAAAGAATTAATGGAAGAAATCAGTGCATTTTAAATAACACTGTGAATTAGAATGATTTTTCCCCACTTGTTCCGGAGGGGCCACATCCAAGGGAGAGGAGACCTGAGGGCTCCCCCGGGAAGGAACAACCCCCCCTGGGTTGCAGAGTGAACTTCCCGGGTTCTGCCCTGGCACAGCACCAGCAGAATGAGGCCGAGCAGCCCGTGCCCACCGACCTGTGCCCTGTTGGTGTACAGCTCCTGCTTGTCCCGGCGCTGCCCCAGCCCCTCCGAGTACCTCCGGATGGCCCCGGCGAAGTCTCCTCTCCTGAAGGCCTCGTTGCCCTTCTCCTTCAGAGCTGCACAAGGACACAGACCCTCGGGACACAGCCCTGAGCTCCCCGAGGCTGGCGGAGGAGACAGAGACGCCCAGACTCGCTCCCTCCGTCCCAAACCCGTACAGTAAATGGGGTAACGTGGAGAAGAGCAGCTCTGTGAGTCCATGACCCTGTTACAAACACCTGATCGGGGCTGGGGACACAATTTTGGGGTTCAGACAGACAGAGCAGCGACTCCCCCAGCTCCTACCAAGCCATTTCTGAGGGCATTACCCAAAAACCCCTTTAGCAGTTACCATTTGCCAGCTGCTCCTTTCTCTTCCTCTGTTTAGCTCGTTCTCTTGCATCCTTTTCCAACATTGCCAGGAAAGCATCTTGGAGCCAGGGGAGTTGGTGGCATTTTAGTCAGGGGAAAAAAAATAAGAAAAAAAAAAAAAGAGCAAATTCATTAAAATCAATCTACAGATGAGAAAAAAAATAATTTCTGGGGTAATTCTGAGTCATTTCTTAATGAAATCTTCAAAAAGATGCTGTGGGGACATTTCAACAGTTAAAGTGGAATGTGAATGACAAGCTATCACAGATAATG
Source organism: Oxyruncus cristatus (assembly GCA_013399855.1). Lineage (NCBI taxonomy): Eukaryota > Metazoa > Chordata > Aves > Passeriformes > Cotingidae > Oxyruncus > Oxyruncus cristatus. The sequence continues at coordinate 1,734,822 of VXAY01004698.1, read as the reverse complement.
ATGATGCCAACCGTCATCAGGACTGGCACACGTGCCTTGCTGTAGCTCATCTCTGGAGATAAACATGTTTGCCTTTAAATTCAGAATACAAAGTTTTTACATGAGAGGCCAGGACACAGCAACTCCACCAGCAAGGCTCCTACCTATGAGAAACACAGACACAAGGTAAAGCCCTTGAGTGTGTTCCCAGATCTGACTGGATTTTGATTAAAATTTTATTATCAGCTTTATTTTATTAATATTATCTACTGGTTTTATTAAATCTGACGCGTTTTGTTAATTTTAGTAATAATAATTCTAAAATTAAAATGAAACTTTTTTACTTAAAACTCTGATTTTTCACTGCAGAAGCCAGCTTTGACTGTGGCAGGAGTGGAATCAGGTTTTGCATTTAATTAACAGCAGCTCTGCTAAAACTGGTTGAAGGGAGCAGAGTGAGCACTGTCCTACCTGCATTTGCTGCCTCTGCTGGGCCCTAAAAAAAGAGAAACACAGCACAGGGTTTTAAACACTTTTTGACATAACTGGAAAGCTTCTGTTTGTGTCTTTAATTAACAAAGGGACTCGTGTTTCTTCAGCTAGTTTTGCTCAAGCTCCTGAAGTGCAGGTAAAAGCTGTAAGTTGTGGCACTTCAGTGCAGATTAAAGCTGTGAATTGTGGCACCTCAGTGCAGGTAAAAGCTGTGAATTGTGGCACCTCAGTGCTTGCATCCAGCTTGGATAAATGCAAGAGAAATCCTCCGTGTTCTCAGCAGCCCCAAGGCACAGACAACATCCCATCAAGCACCTCCCAACAAAATAACTGCTGAAAAAAATAAAGCCACATTCAGCCCATAGTTGTAAATTTCGTTTAAAATTCCTCCTCCCGAGCAAGGGATGTGAATTAGTGCTATTTAAAAGAGTTAAACCAGCTTTGATTTCAGGGGCCAAGCCCTTACAGAGGCTCGGGTGTTGATGACTGTCCTGTTCACCGTGGTCTTGGTTTCCTCCCCTTCACTGGTTCCCTTCTCCTGGAGCCTTCTCTCTGCCTCAGCAATGGCTTTTTCCTTGACAGCTGAGTCTGTGGACTTCAGGCCTTGCAGCAAATTGCCTAAAAAGAAGAGGGGAAAATAAAGGATTTTATATACACACAGGACTCCAAGTGATCCCGGAGGGAGCAGGAGCTCAGATGGCACCTGCTTTTGAAGGGACCAGCATGGCCTTTATTACAGAATCACAGAATTTCAGACTGCTGTGGGTTGGAAAGGACCCCAAGGCTCATTTAATTCCACCCCCTGCCACGGGCAGAGACACCTTCCATGGACCAAGGTCGCTCCGAGCCCCGTCCAGCCTGGCCTGGGGCAGTTTAGAAACACAAACATTCACAAACTCAGGGTCACGTCACTTTCCGGAGCCCCCCCGAGTGTGTCCGCCTTACCAAAACAAACCAACAAATGCATTTAGTTATAAATAAATACAAATACATATATAAAAGAAAGCAGCTCTCAGCATCCCCAAAGCACCACCACACCTGGGCCCGTGGGGAGACACCCGACTCCATGGGGACACCCCTGAGCTCACGGGGACACCGTGTATAAACCGAATCGGGGCAGTGCAGCAGCAATTCCCCCCTTTCCCATTCATTTTCCGCCTCCTTTTCCCCCCAGATCCCCCCCGGTGCTGTTCCTTTCCCCCGCGGATGGGCCGGGGACGCGCGGCCCCCGCAGGACACTCACTGACATCGTCCACGCGGCGCAGGAAGCGCTGGAAATCCGCCTCGGTGTCCTCGTCGCGGAGCATGGCCGGGGGACAGAGAGCGGGACGAGGGAGGGGACAGCGAGGGGACAGCGGGGGGACACCGGGGGGACACACGAAGGGACCCGGCGGGGCCGGGACTCGAACCGGCGGCGCCGTTGCCGGGGAGACGCGTCCGGTGACGCCGCATCCGCGGGCGGTGCGCGTGTGGGCGGGGCTATGCAAACGAGAGGGCGGTGCCATGCAAATGAGAGCTTGCTGTTTCGCGGGAAAAGGGCGGGTCCCGCCCCGGGATCGTGGAATGACGGGATTACGGAATTAAGGGATCATTTCGGTGGGAAGTGCCCTCCCAGCCCGCCCAGTCCAACCTGGGACCGATCCCCGCCTTGTCATCGAGTGCCACGTCCAGTCGTTCCTTGGACTCCTCCAGGGATGGGGACTCCAAACCTCCCTGCGCAGCCCCTTCCAGTGACCACCCTCTTTCCATGAAGGAATTTTTTATTATTGTTAATAATCACCTCGTCAGGAGCCGCTGCAGGGCCGCGTTTCCAAAGCTGGAGCGCTGGAGGTGGTAGTTATAGAAGCGTTCGGCCACCAAAGGGAGCCAGAGCATCGCCGAGCTCCTGCTGCACCGCCGCGATGTTCCCATTCCAGGCACATCCTCACCCGGCCGTCTGGGATAGAACGGCACAGACACAGCGAGGTGACCTGGCAGCGGCAGCAGCGCCCAAGGACGGGTCACTGTGGGGTCTGATGGGTGTGAAATCAGAAATTCTCACTCTAAATTTACACCCCGCAGCTCCACTCGCCTGCCTCGGCTTCCACATTCCACCACACTGAGAGGAGGAATCCTGTGTGCCAACAAGATGCTGAGCATCCCGACTCCACAGGCAGCAGATCTCCTGCCCCATCCACCCCCTCTGCAGCCAGAATATCCCTTAAACCCCCTTCCCCCTCCCTCATGCACAAAACCCAAACATCTCCTTCCTCCTTCTGCAACCAGCTCTGCTCACGTAATTCACCATCCCAAAGGTGGTTTTTTTCCTCTAATGAAGCTGTTTCCAGCTCTGTGTCCGTGGGGTCCAATTAGAAACACCCTCGAGGTGAGGGCTCTGGCACTGGCATGCTCAGAAAGCTGTTTTTTATTGGTTATCCCAGAAAATCTGGGGAACAAAGCCATGCTGTGCTGGTGTGGTGCAGCAACTCGGCACAGGTGAGACACACCTTTACTGAAAGGTGTCCAGGTCTAAATTTCCATTAAAAAAACCACTTAAAATGATGCCCTGAAGCACATACATGAGATTCACAATTTGTATCTGGTTACAAACCAATTACAATGTCTGGAAAGAACAAGAGAAAGAAGGTGTTTGTAGCACAAACATCTCCATCCACGCCCCTAACCCCCCCCAGCCCTGCGCTTATTACCCCAAATTACTAATTACTTACCCTAAATTCAGTCCAGACTGGGGTAAAAGGAGCCACATTCAGCCAGGGTGACTTTGCCAGTCGGGTGCCACGGCCTTAACAGAGGGAGAGAGGAGTTAGGAATTAAAATGGCAATTAAAAGGCAGGTCTGGAGACTGAAAAATGGCTGAAGAAATACAAAGATCTCGTGACGAATTTGTCAGTTGTTTGTCACTGAGCACAACCACGACCCCAGGGGAAGGAAAACCCACTTTTCACAGGAGAACATGTGCTCTGCAGTGACAGTAAATGAGGCTCCAGGCCCCTCTGTCGTCTCTGGGAGAAGAGGGAAAAATACCTGAGCTCCTGAAGGTTAAGAGGGTGCAGCAGGAAAGGCGGGAGACCCAGGGAACAAATTCCAGGCACCCAGCACTGGATGCAGAGCGGGCACTGGGGGGATCCAGGGAAGCAGCTGCTAAAGCCAGGAACACAACAGGCAACCTCACACCCTCCCTTCCAACACAACCAGGGACTGGGGCCAGTTCGTATTTCCCCCACTTGAAAGGAATTGGTGTTTTTTATATCAAATGGGTAGTGAGAGGGAGGAAAAGAAAAAAAAAAAAGGTCTTTTTCAGCCAAATAGAAACTTCTGTGTGAAAATAAACTCAGAATTCGTGAAAATATTCTCAAGAAAAAGTAAACAGACACCCCACCCCTTGCAACCCCCAGACCAGAAAAATTAAACTTGGGCATTTTGGCATTTGGTTAAAATTGCTTTTGGTTTAAATTTAGGAAAAAAAGATAAAGACCCTTAATTCAATTCATTTATTAAATAAATTCATTAGTTCCAACTCTCAAGTTCAGGCATCCAGTTCAGGTTAAGGAGAACTTTTAAAGCCAAAACTCACACTTCCCATGGCCACGCAACACGGAAAATGCCTTTTTTGGGGGGCTGGGAAAAAAAGCTGTCCCTGTTTCACAGGGGCCACGGAACTGCGTCTGTGCGTTTGTTATGTGAAGGGAATAAATAAATAGACACAGTGGGGCAAAGACACGAACTTGCAAACACTGTTTGTGACACTCAGGGGTTGGGACGTGGCAGAGCAGCTAAAGAAGGGCAGACTGTAGAGAGCAGCTTTTTTTTTTTTTTTTTTTTTAATTTTTATTTGAACACAGTATTCTGACAGAATGCAAAGTCAAAATCCTCAGTTAGTATCAGTATTTACACCAGTGAGAATGGGGATAAAGGTGGACTTGATGTTTCACTCGGTAAAAAGATTTTTTGTTTTTTTCTTTTTTTAACAAGATAGAAGGCCCCCAAAAGTAGGGAATGCTGGGGAAGGATGGCAATGGAGGGGCTGAGAACAACTATCAAAAACAGCCTAAGTGTGAAAAATGTGGGGTTCGAAGGCTCCATAGAAAAGTGTGAAAATAAAAGTCCACTCTCAAAGCTGAAGGACGGGATGCACTTGTCGTCACCTTCACGCATGGGCAGCACAATGTCAGCACTCCTGGGGATGCCACGGGGAGCCACGGGTGGGGATGGACACACACACACCCACACAGCGCCCAGGGGCCGGGCTGGGCCCTCCTCAGAGGTGTAAGTCAGAGCAGTGACACCTGGGCTACCCTGGGAACGGGCAACTTGAACATGAACTAAATGACCCTCTGGCATTTATGCACTGCAAGCACCGGGAGGAGTCACGGAGCGGGAAGGGGCAGCTCACGGGGCTCACCCCTGCCTGCAGTGCTGCTCACTCCATCCGTGGAATGGTCTGCGTTGGAAGGGACCTCAAGGCTCCCCCAGTTCCATCCCACACCCACTGTAAGTGTGGGTGTTGCACCGGGCTCTGAGCTCGTCCCCCTTCCCAACAGAAAGGCCAATCCAGGCGGGAGTTCTCCCAGTTTTGCCCCGGCAGGTGCTGATGGTTGGCACTGGGCATTAAGGTCGTCTCCTGCCAGCTCAGCTTTCAGGGGTTAGAACCGGGGAGGCACAACAAAACAGATGGCAGAACCAGCCAAAAGTCTGCAAGGATCAGACAGACTGAGCTCCCCCACTGCTGCCCCGGAGCTCCCCCGCTGCGGACACACCACGGGAGCTTTCTGTGCTGCCTTCCACCCATGGACTTCTTGGGAAAACAGAGCAACCCTAAGGACTGTGAGCCAAACTTCCCCCCAGTTCCACCGACACTGCTGTGATGGGTCATGCAAGGGTGGGATCTGACACAGGGCTCTGGGGTGAGGCCCCATCCTGCCCCCATATCCCACCGGGATGGGTCCTGCACGAGTGTCTAGGCCTGCACCTCCAGCCATCCCCCACGGGCACCCCAGGAGCTGAGGAAAAAATGCAAAAAACCCCACACTTAGCAAATGACAAGACCATTATTTCCCACAGTTGGAAGTGACGTGGTGCTGCTGGAACAGACTGCACTCCTTCCAAGGACACACGCGTGGAAGTGGCTCCACTGACCTGAGCCAACTGTGGCCTCCAAACCCCCCTCATCCTCCTGCTCCTCACCACAGAACCAGACTCAGCTCGGCTTGGTTTTCTCCTTTAAAGGCTTCTGTTCTTTGTAAGAGTTGTTCTCTTTTCGTTTGTTTGTTTGTCTTAATTCCTGAATATTTATTTTTTTTTCTTCAAATCTGAACTAGCGCTACACCTTCCACATCCAAACTATGTTGAAGCTTTTATTATTTCAATACTATGACAAAAAACACGGTTCACACTAAAATAGTCACGCACCCACAGTGCACAAGCTTGCAGATCTAAAGTAGAGTAAAAAAAGAAAACAAAAGAAACAAAAACAGGAGGGGAAAAAAAAAAAAGAAAAAAAAAAAAGGAGGGAAAACAAACCCCAAAACCCCAGCAGAAGGAACATCTCTATACAATGGGCTGGTCTCTCCCTACACGCCTCTGCCTCCCTTCTGCTCAAAGCTCCTCTTCACCCCCAAATCTCAGCGTTACTCCATGATTCCTGAGGAGAAATGCCACTATCAGCTGCCCCCTCCATGATTTCAACACAGGTGCTACCTCCCCCCCCCCTTTCCCAGCTCCTCAGACCCGGTGCCAGGGGGCCCCACCCGCACCCCCGGCACCGATTTGCAAGCACTTGCTCCTGATTTCGTGTTTTTGGTTCTGCAGAGCACGGACTCAGCACACCCAGGGGGATGGGATGGGACAGGACGGGACCTGCAGGGATCAGCTGCTCCAGCCCCACCAGCAGCTGGGGGGGTCTGGCACCTGCCCAGCACCTTTGGGCAAAGAGTCTTTGCTTTTAAATGTGCTTTCCAGGGCCACGGGACGTGGGGTTCACTGAAAATGCTATTTACTGACATCCTAATAAGGAGGAACTGATGTGGTCAAACATCTGAGCCCAGACCAGCCCAAACTGTACAATCTCCCTTCTGCTCCTCGGAGCTCCGGGAGGGTTCCATGAAGGAAAGGGGAGAATGTCCTAAAAAAGCAGAGATGATATTTCTCTTATGCAGTCAGGCCCAGGTCCAGCAAGGGACTTCAACTAAATTTAAGAATAGAAGGACTTTCTCCAGCAATTCCCTCATTCCAAGGAGAGCCCGTGTTTATGTGGATTGCTGGATAAAGACCTTGACTGGTGACAAGTGGTTTGAAATAACCCCCACCCCCCCAAAAGAAATTCCCAAACCAAACCCCAGCATCACTTTTCTTCTTACTCCAGTAAGAAATAATAATAATAATAATAACAATAATTAAGAAGAGATAAAGGGGAAACAACTACTGTAAACATCCATGTTTGAAAATGTCTCCCTTTGCAAAGCAAGCATGCTGCTACCCTAGAGTCTAGAGACTGGATTGACTTCCAAACAGAGAAAAAAAAAAAAAAAGAAAAAAAAGGCAGCTATTTTACACATCCATTTAAACACAACGAAAGTTAAAAAAATATCTGTCAATTGTAAACACTGGAAAGAACGAAAGTTGGCAAAAAAAAAAAAATAACATAAAATTTAAAGAAATGTAGAGTCTGAATACTGCAAATTGAAATACATCCCCCGAAGCTGCAATTTTGGCATTCTTCCTAAAATATAGGTAATAATAAACCCCAAATAAATGTCTAACGTGGCAAACAGAATTCAGTCACAAAGGGCTCGAGACACTTTGCATACTGAACAAATACAAGGTGAACAGAAATTATAACTTATTTATGAGGCTTTACATATTTCAAACTCGACTGAAAAGTATAAAAATAAATTGTGGACTTTGTTCTTTAAGTACCAGCTGTGCCCAGCAGCACAGTGGTTATATCTGCTATACTAACAAAGGAAACAACAGGGTCTCTTGGATTATTTTTTTTTGTCTTTTTTTTTGTGTTTTTTTTTTCTTTTTTGTCTAGGACTAGTTGATTCTGAGCTTCCCAACCACATTGCAAACGCTATTGCAACTTTTGCTTCTCTTGAATATACACAGGGTCAGCCAAGCCCTGCTTTGGTTACGGGTTTAACCCTGTTTTTAACATGTATTACTTTTTAAAAGCAAGTGCACAACGAATAGAATCTTTCTAGAAAATATTAAAAAAAAAAAAAAAAGAAAAAAAAAAGAAGAAGAAGAGAAGAAAAGGAAAGAAAAAAGAGACATTCCCCCCTCCCCCCGTTTATGCATTTTCTGGTTGGTTTGTTTTTTAAAAAAGGCAACAGACACTAGAGGAATGAGATGGGTGTGTGGGCTGTGATTTCAATGCTCTCTCGTTGTCTCTCTGGTGCTGATCATGCTTTGCTCTCGTTCTCATTTGTTTGTGTGGCTTCGTTGGGGACCGTCTTCACTTCTGCTGGAGGGCTCTTCCTGTCTGTCACCTGCACTTCGGATTTGTCTTCTACTGGGATTTTCCTGGGGAACAATCACCAAAACGGCACAGTTTAGAGGCACAGAAATACAGGCTGAGCTAGCTGATAAGGAAAGGATATCTTTCTGGAACCAACACCTCGCTTTGGTAGAGCAAAATGAGCATTTCCTGACGCAGAGAGAAGTAAAACCAAACTCAGTGCCCCCCCAGCCCAGCTTCACTTCGCTCTGGATTCATTCTTTCTGCTCCTCCTGCCCTGGGCTAACAGGAGGCAGGACAAGGGTTCAGCTGCAGGGGCTCCAGGGGAGCAAAAAGGAGCCCCGGGGAAACTCGCGGGGCCGCCGAGGAATTTGACTTTGCCACCCGACTGCCCTGGTCAAACAGGCTGTGTTTTTAGCAGAAAACCTTCCTTTTCCTACAGGAAGCCAGCCCCAGAATTTCCCATTGCAGGAAGCGAAACATGGAAGATGGGAATTTTCCCAGGCGGAAGGGAGGTGTGACCATCTCCACAGGCTGCCAGCAGCTGCCAGCCCCATCTCAGCTGAGGGATGTGGATCCTCTCCAGATGGCCCAAGGCTCCAAAGAGCCCTGGGGTGACCCTGCCTGGGGACGTGCTGCTGCTCTCTGAATAAATCAGCTGGGTACAAAGGAGACCTGGAACAGCTGCTGGAGACTCATCCCTAATCCAACACTCTGCCAGGTTATCCTGACCCCACTGCTCCCCTCTCAGACAGCACCACACCACACTGCCTCATCCTTCTGCCAGCTTAGGGACAAATCCAGAGGTTCCTTGCTTTCACAGTTCCACATGGCACTAGTTTTTCTGCCCGGCCTTGCACTGAGTAAGTTCTGAATTTCCACGGATCTGTCAGGAAATGGAATTTGGGTGGTTGTGCTCATTGACCTGCAGGAACTCAGCACCTCTGAGGAAAGCTCTTCCTTTGCACCAAACTGAACTGTTTCTGCTCTCTTCCATAAAAGAATAACCCACCATAGACAAAGCTGCATAAAAGTCTGAGGAACAACACATTCACAACAAACTGCCAGGTTTCTTTTCTCTGCTTCCCGGGCACAGCCTACTCCTGGCTTTCCTCCTGGACCTTTCAAGCCAAGCCCTGTCGGTTCAGTGGTGAGTTAGTTCGCTAAGGAAACAGTGAGATTAGTTAAGAGAACACCCAACAAGGACACAGCACGAGCACCAGGGCACAAGAGACACAGCACACAACCAACACAAGAGTAAAGGCAGCCGTACTCGGTCTTTGCAGGCGCAGCAGGTACAGAGCTGTCTGCAGTGGAAGGAGCAGGCTCGTGAGCTTGCCCACCAGCCACACTGGCAGGAGCAGTGCCAAGAGCTGCAAAAACATCCTTTGCAAGATCAATGTCTGGTGTCTTGAAGGTCCCTTCGTCCATTTTAAAGTCCTCGTTCTGGGAGGGGTTTGTGGTGCTGCCCGAGGCAGCCTCGCTCTTCACGTTGCTCGGGTTCTTGGGTGTCTCCGTCGGGCTCTTCACTGTGCTGGGCTGCACAGGCTCCTTCTCGGGGCTCTTGGTGCTGGAGGCCTCCTGCTTGGGCTCTGATGGAGCCGGAGGGCTCGTGAGGTTTGCGGGGCTGGGGGCAGCCGGCTTGTTCCCAGCTGCTGCTTTGGAGGCCTCGGCCGCGGCGCTGGGGCTGAGCACCGCGCCCTGGCCCGACAGGACACTTGAAGACAAATTGTTAGTGGCTGGAGCAGAGCTCGGGGTGTCGCTGAGGTCAACAAGAGGGGCCACTTTGGGGGTGGAGGAGGGTGGCGGTGACGACACCGAGGTGGCGGCCGCCCCCTTGGCCGGGGTGGCCTGGCCGGGCGGCACAGAGTTGGAGTCGGGGGCGGCCGCGGCTGGAGGGGCAATGCTGGAGGTCAGCGTGGTGCTCTCGCTGGTGGGGCTGTTCTGAGCAGTGGCAAAGGTTTCAGTGATAGTGTCAGAGTTAGTGGTGCCCGTGGTGACAGAAGGCAGCATGTCCTCCACGGTGGCTGCAGTGTCGGCGGGGTGCCTGCGGGGGGGACAGGGGCAGAAGAGAAATAGAGACAATGAAGCCCCTAGAGGACAGCAGGGAAAGGGGGGGCAGAGAGGGAGAGTGAGGAGCTGGAGCAGCACCAGCTGGTTACAACACACACACACACACACACACACAACATGGAGAGGGACTCAGGAGGAGCAGAGACTTTCAGAGGTCAGACATGCAAAGGGAGCGAGGGAAGAGTGAGGATAACTAGGAGAGAAAAAAGGCAAAGAGGATGTGACCTGCAGGAATGGCTTGTTCTTGGAGAGTTTTGGTTCAGGTCTGAGGTAAATGGAAACCTGCCAACTTGCAGAGACTCTTCTCTCTCAGCCTAACTTTGCTCTCAGTGCTTCCCCCTGAGCTCCCAGGGAAGGTCTTTGCCAATGTCCTGAGCCTGCAGCCCTGTGCCATCTGTCACCACATAGCACAGTCCCAGTGTAGGACCCCTGAACCCAACCCCTCACCCTGGCCCTGTCCTTTTGCCTGCAGGTTGGCCTGAAGGCCTGCAAGGCCCTCACCAAGCCACACAGAACACATTTCTTTTTCTCACACGCACATGTGATGCGGACTCAGCCCTGGTTCAGTTCCCTGATGTGAACGAAGCTCACAGGCAGCTCTCAGCCCTCTCTCAGAATCCTCAGACTTGCTCTGCCTCCTCCACATCAGAGCCCAGCTACTCTGCTGCTCTCAGAGGGGTTCTGGGCACAGCTCACACAGCACTCGGTGCCAGCCGGGGCTGACTCTGCTCTGGATCCTCTGCAGTGAACCTGGGCGGGTGTTTGATCTCCACCCCGGGCAGGGCTGGCACAGACAGGCCTCTCAGGACACACTGCTCCATTCCAGTGCCAGGAACAGGAGTCCCTGAACCTTGAGAGGAGGCGCTTCCTCAGGGGCACGTCACAAACGCAGTGTGGAGGTTTTACCTTTCTTCCTCTCTTCCTGCCCTAAGTTGTGCTCATGGGAGACCGTGATCATGAGATTAGGGCAGCTGAGGGCACTGCGGTGACCCTGTGCTAGGACTGGCTAATGCCAACATACTCTGGCTCTGTCAGCGGGGTGGTCTCGTTGGGCTCCGTGTGTTTGCCCCCGTCGTGGTTGGGGGTCCGCTCCTCCTCCGTCCGCACCTCCACGATGGGCTCCTTGGACTCATCTTTCCTGCAAGGAAGGAATTGCACCGGGATTGGAGCCCCCTCACTGGAATCCTCCTGCAAAGACACGCTGCAAACGTCCACAGTGAGTGACAGGCACACTGGGCTAGACATGGGGCACTCCTTGGGGTCACTTCTCCTTCCCCACAGCACAGAACTCCAGCAGGATGTCCAGCACTGGGATGTCCACTGGGCCACCTATTCGATGGCTACCAACAGGAACAAGACAAAACCAGAGCAACAGCTGCAGAAACACCTTCCTGGAAGCACAAGGAACCCCAGACCTTCCCAGCACCCTCCCACCAGAGCTGGGGAACCCACAGCTCGCGGGGACCGCGCTCTCCCCGGAGCTGCCGGGAGCAGGAGCAGTGTGAGGGGCAGTACTCACGAGAAGGCAGCTTTTCCCTCCTCCATGTCCTTGCCCTTGGCCCCGGGGCCGGATTTGCCGCACATGTTGACAGCGATGCACATGAGGAGCCCACACTTGTTGAGGAAGTAGCAGGTGACATCCACGGCCACCAGCAGCGCCACGAACACCACGACCAGGATGCCAATGATGGCAGCGGTGCCCAGGCCTGAGGTGGGGCTGGTGCTGGCTTCAGGGACCAAAGAGAGAAGAAGAGAAGGCACTGAGGTTAAAAGGTGAGTCAGGGCTTGAATTTGGCTACACTTAAAGTTACAGGCACAGGAAGCTTTCAGAAAGTTCACCCTCTCTCTAGCAGCCTTTTGTTATAACCTGAGCTTTATCCCACACACATGCAGGACAACCTCAAAAGATGGATTCACGTGGTCCTAATAGGGCTCTTTCCCTTTGTGCTGGGGTAAAGCCTGGAAAGCAAACAGCAGAAACCTCTTCTGCTGTGGCACACACTCAGCTGGGCCGCTGAAGGGCTCCAGCTTCCCTCCACCACCTCCTCAACAGGGTGTGTCTGGGGTCCAGAGCGCCTTTGGCACTGCCAGGCTGGCCCGAGAAACAGTGGAAGTGAAGCCCAGACTCTGCAGCAGGACTTGCCCAGGTGGGACACAAAATACCAGGTGATACCTGGGGGCCTCAGTGTTGATGAGTCCCTATGAGGTGGAAAGGAGTTAAACCCCTTCCTGCAGCTCAGTTAGACCCAGCTCTGCAGAACTGGGCAGGGGTGAACTGTCCCTGGCTTATCCAGAGCTCACCACTGAGTGCTCAGGAGTGTTCTGGCTGAGGGACAGACAACCCAAGAGCCTTCTGAGGAAGCAGGAGGCAAAGATAAGCAGATCTGCCACTCTGCTGATGCTGCCCTGGCCCCAGCAGCTCCCTGCTCCTCCACAGCCCATCTCCACCACCAGCTGCAGAACAACAATACCTTGCCTTTTCCAGGAGACCAAGGGACAGCAGGTGAGAGGTGGTGATGGGGGCCCAGGAAATGCACTATATGGGGTTGCCCACACAGCACTAACTCCAGGGGAGGTGGAGTTTCACTTCCTACCTGCCTCTATATTGCAGAGCCTTTCCTTAGACCCAGGGAGGGGATAAACACAGCAGTGAGTGCTGTCGAAACCAGCAGGCACAGCTGCAGGCTCTTTCTATCACCCCCTGAACACCAGGTGCCTTTTGTTCCCCTGGTTCTATTCAGAATGACTCCAGCCAAGCTGCCCATCTGCAGGCAGAGCATCTGGGTGGTGGCTCATACAGTTCAACACCTCCTCAGAGGTACCAAACCACTCAAACCCTGTCTGCTGGTCTCAGCCATCAGACAATTTACCTCTCAGGATGGGACTGTGCCCTCAGCAAAGGCTTGTACCTCTGACAGAGCCAATGATTCCTGAGACAGCTGGACAAGAGCATCACAGTTGTCATCACTCACGGGAGTATTTTGATTTTTCTTTCAATTAAGAAGCAATTCTAGTCATTTCTACAGCATTTTTTACTGCTGGATGTCTCAAACCCCCCACCCTGGCAATCTCTTTGCAGAAACACCCAGCAAAGCACCCCTTTCCCTCAGCTTGATTTGTGTTGACTTGGACAGGTGGAAAGATCCTTTCCAGGGCTCACAGACAGAGCCTTACCCCCCTGCCACACAGTTCCTCGCTTCAAAACAGGAGACAGAACACCTTTAGCCTACAGCAGAGTGTCCAAAAGCCACTCTGAGGCACCTGCCTGACACTGGGATCACAAGGCCATTTACTGTTCAGCAGAACACGTGTCCCCCAGCCCAGCCCCCTGCCAGCATCCTGCAGCAAGCTGCCTAACTGCAGGAATTAATCACCCTCTGATGTGTGCAGGGAAGGAGGAGGTCATGGATTTTCCCTCTTCTAATGTATTCAGGACTTTTGTGGGAATTATTCAATAACTAACGTGTTCCTATTCACATCAGCTCCTGGAGGAAAAGCTGAGGATGTGTCAAACTGCTCATCCACATCTCCCTCCTGGCAAGGAGCTCCTGGGCAGGCTCCTGAAGGTGCACTAAGGAAATAATCCCAGACAGGATTACAGGATAATAAACTCCTTGTGTGCCTCCAAAATACACCTCATCCCTGTCACCAGAGCTGGAGAGAGGCAAAAATATTTCATCCTGGGACTTCCATGTGCTAGAAAACACCTTCTGGAAAATTCCACTCAAACCAGAGTCCTGCTCTTTGCTTCCTCTCCCTTCTAAGACCTGCCAGTACCAGCCAAAGGCCCCTCGGAGGCAGGAATTCTCTGTGGCCCAAACCACCTCAAGAGCCCTGTGGTTTTTGTGCGCTGCCCACACCTCGCCTGTGACTCACAGGTGAGTCAGGGAAACGTCACAGCCAGGGGGGAAGAATTAAAATAATCAGTTCTCGGAAACTCAGTCAGTGTGACATCAAAAGGGGACGAGTGAGGTCAGAGCAGCCCCACTGCAGCAGAACAGGACGTGGAGTAAAGGCACTTCATTCGAGGGAAGACGTGAGGTTCTAAAGCTGGAACCAGAAGGGGGGTGAGCTCAGCCGAGGAATAACACATGGAATCTTATCCCCAAAACTGCCAAGAGCTCCCAGGCTACAGTGGCTGTGCTGGAACCTGGAGCAGAGCCACTGCCCTGGAGCTCTGGAACCCTCTGCACCAGGGTACAAACCCCACTGAGCTCCTCCACTCCCAGAGGTCCCATTTCTGCTCCGATGGCCTCAAAATAACCCTGTTCTCTCTGAACACCCAAGGAAGAGCTCCTGAGCAGGTACAAGCCCCCCCTCCTCGTTTCCCCCTCCCTTCCAGACCATCCTCTTCCCTGCTGTGCCCCTCTGCCCCCGACGTGGGGAAATCCAGGGCAAATCTGCAGGGAAATGCCCTTGGGTTTGTGCTATTTCTTACATTTTGCACTGCAGACAATCAAACTGGGCCAAGGTAATTGCCTGCATTTTGGGTTTTTCTGGGCTAGTAAGAAAGCCCTGCAATCTTCAGGAACTTCCAAACCTCTTCTGCTAGCTGAGTTTTATAAATTCTAATTCATGACATGAATTGATATTCCAAATCCTTCAGAGACCAGCAATAAGGAAGAATAATTTAAGAATCCTCCATGACCCCTTGAACTTGGAGGCTGTTGGTGCTGCATTTCTTTTTCCTGTATAATATTTTGCACAGGAATTTTGCTGTCGCTATAAAATGCAGAAAGCATCTGGTATGTTATTCATTTTCACAGACTGTCACATCTGATTAAATTAAATTGATCTACAAATGCTTCTAAGAACTATTGACTCCATTCTATAGCAGAATTTAAGTTTTATTTAAGGAAACCAATATTTAGATATCCCTAAAGAGTTTGTTGGGGTCTAAAACAATTCTGTGTAGAAAAGAAATGTATAAATAAATAGTCACTGTTGAGCACCAGCTGCTCACACTGTGTATGAGAGGACACGTAATAAATAGACGTTGGACATTTCCGACCTGATCCAGAGCACATTCAACCTTTCCATTAATCCCCTTTTGCTATTCTCAGGACTAGGAGGAATAACATTTCCACAGGTTAAAGAAGGAAACACAAAACATTAAGAAACTTCTGGAGTCCTTAATTCTAAAGAAGTGAAGAATTTATTAATTACAAATTAATTTTTTTTTCCAATGGAAAATGAGCTTCCTTGCAAGACTGACTTTTCTAACACCCTCATTTTACAGTGTACAATAAAATGACCCACGGATTTTACTTTCTGCAGCTCAGAGAGAGCTCAGCTGTGTCTTCCTAGTGGGGTCTCAGCTAGGGAATGTTCAGGCACAGGCAGACAAAGAGACAGAAGGGGATGGAGAAGAGCAGGTACAATTCCAGGCATTTCGGAAGTCCCACAGTATTTGGCAAAAGAAAGAAGTACAAATAAAACGAATGAAAATTCATTTCATACATCAGAATTAAAAAAAAACCCACCCAAAACCCAGGAGAGAAGCTCTTTGTTCTCAGTGGATGCCAACAGCTTTAATCTGAAGTTTCCCTGGCAGAAGGGGTGACAGGTTTTGCAGCCTCATTCCCTCAGCTCCGGGGGGAGAGCAGGAGGTGCAGCCCCTCCTGCCCAGTGGCAGCGGCTCTTCAGGGACAGGCTGAGGTGTCACACCTCGTGCCTGCCCTCGGCTCAGCCACTGGCAGCACAGACACTGCAGCCTGTGGAGCTTTCCCTCCAGGACAGGGGACATCTCCCCGAACCACCACCAAGCTCCTGCTGGGCTATGAGTCCAGGGACAGTGCTCTGCTCCCTCCCTATGGCTGACTCCCTTCCCAGGGATGAGAAGGGATCATAAAATCCCAGAACGGTTTGGACCTTAAAGCCCATCCAGTCCCACCCCCTGCCACGGGCAGGGACACCTCCCACTAGCCCAGGTTGCTCCAACCTGGCCCTGGACACTTCCAGGGATGGGGCAGCCCCAGCTTCTCTGGGCAACCTGTGTCAGGGCCCCCCCCCCCTCACAGCCAGGAATTCCTTCCCAATATCCCCCCTGACCCTGCCCCCTGGCAGTGGGAAGCCATTCCCTGGGTCCTGCCACTCCTGTCTCTCTGCATCTTTCCTGCAGCCCCTTCAGGCCACCATGAGGTCACCCCAAACCCCTCCATCCTCCAGCAGAAAGAAGCCCTTCCTGTATATATTCCATGGGAATATGGGATTAATTCTAAGTAACTTCAGCCACATAAATGCTCTCTCACCTACTTGTCTGGTAGAGGAGCCCCTCAACCCCCCCTGCCTGAGGCACCTCTCCTTGGACAGAACAACCTCCCCAGGTGCTGCTCTCTCTCCACACCACACTGTAAAGTCAGAGCTTACCCAGGATAATTTTAATAACTGTGACTTGGCTGAGATCTATCTCAGCCTCAGCTAATAACCTCCTTCTGTAGATAAGGAGAGACCCACAAAGAGCTGATAGCCAATCTACAAACGACCTTAATTAGCTCAGTTATAGGGGAAATCACACCATTTTTTAGTATTATGATTCCTTTGCTGTAATCACTTTACAGTGATTTACTTTTCAGTACCACTAAGGTGTAAACAAGATCTAACACATCCTCTACACTCTAAAACACTGGAAGTGAGGGGTTTTTTCAAAAAAAAAAGAGAAATCCACAGGCTTTTATGTGCGACACCTGCACCAAGGTTTTCATTTATAATTTAGATAGAAAAGCAGTTCACAAATCATAATGAACAAGGTCTGAATAAACACAGCAGAGATTTATGTGCAGAGCATAAAACAACTGAGGGCAGGGTTTTGTTTGCCCCTGAAAGAATTCTGTTAGAAAGATTAATCCCATCCAACTGAGAGTATTTGAGACATTCTCTACAGACAGTTCAACAACTGAGGCAACAATTTCATCCCTGGCCACCTCAGGCCCACTCAGAAAGGAGAGACCCCATTTACAGATGAGCATTAGAGCCAAAGGGATTTCCTACCACCAAGAAAATTCATGAGGGGCGCTGGGTTTGTTGCTGGGTTGGGGGGTTTTTTTGGTGTGGGG
>VXAY01004698.1:1639815-1717684 GCA_013399855.1 Oxyruncus cristatus | reverse complement strand
TTTTTTTTTTTTTTAAAGTAAGGAGCAAAGAAAAAACAGTCACCTGCAATTTGTTCAAATGCAGAAGTGCAACACACAGCAGTTGGCAGCAAAGATGCTTCTATTGCCCCAGTTCAGCCCCGGCCTGACCCTGCCTGGCAGCGTCACGAGCACAGTTAACCAGGGGCAGTATTAAGGATCAGTAGTCATAATGATAATTTAGCTGGTCAGGTAACTGAGCTTCTCTGTTAAAGGGGCAAGGAAAGGATCTCTGGGAGGCTGGGAAGCAGGAGGTGTTAGCCAAGCATCCAGTGCAGCTCGGTGTCTCAGGGGCTGCCTCGTGCCCAGCGCCTCTGCGGGGCCGCGACACGCGAGACCGCACGGCAGGGCCAGGGCACTGCAAGGGCTCAGCCACGGGGACAGGGGAAACAGGAACCTCTTCAGCGTCACTCCCACCGCACGTTTCTAGTCAGCACATCAGGAGAACCTTCCGATGGCCAGACATTGGAATCCACATGCAAAAGCCCCCCCCCGGGACACTCGGGCAATCGGCAGGATGGTCTCTGACAAATCTTCGTTTTCTCTTTATAGTCTGCGGGTTCAGACTTGTGGCTGCGCCTTTAGAAAGCTTTTGCACAAGACAGCGATGATCAGCACCAGATGTGCAGAGAAATCAGTAAAAAGCAGAATCTCAAAGGCTCTCGCCATTGTACCTTCCTTGGATGAAAACAGCAAGCAAACAACACCAAAAAAAATTCTTTCTTTACATCCATTAAAAAGGGCAAATTCATTACAAGTAACAAAAAAAAAATGTTAAAGAGAAAAAACTCGGCTTAAACCTTTTTTTTCCTTGTTACAAAATACTGACTCTTTCAAATTAAACATTTTTTTTTTAAAGTGTTCTGTGTTTGTTTCTTTTTTTTTTTTTTCTCTGAACTGACATGATCCTCTGAAGCAAAGTTATCTGCTTTCACACCTTGGTGGGACCTTTTCAAGCAAATATTGCTTTATTTTGTTTTCTCTTTTAAGTTTCTAACAGAGCAAAAGCAGAGTCACTGCAGAGAGAAGCAATGAAACAAAGGAGGACGACGCTGATGGACTTCCCAAGGTCGCTGCAGGTGCCAGACAATGGTTCCCAGGAGGGGAAAATATGGTTGTTTTAAAAACAAATTTGGTGCATGTGGCAAGCGTGGATGTGTCCCGTGAGATCCAAGGTGACATGTATGACGACAGACATAGGAAAGGGTCGGGGGGGGGGAAAAGGGAGAGGGGAGGGAAGAAAAGGAGGAGGAAGAAAAAAAAGAAAGAAAGAGAGAGAGAGAAAGAGAGAAAAATAGATAAAAAAAATTAGGTCATAAATGCAGAAAACATAAGAATCCAAGGTCTATTTAATTTCGTAAATTAAAATGGCTCAGGGGTTCAAGGATCAGCACATTCACAACAAAAGGGCTGGGGCAGAAGCTCAGCAAAGCCCAAAGCTGCAGAGCAGGGTCCAAGGCAGGGCTGAGGGGGTTTGCAAGCAAATGAGATTAAAACTGATGGAACAGAAGGCTCAGCGAGAAACACAAGAAGAAGGTTATCTGGCATTTGAAAGGACAACGCTGCCTTTGACACGTACAAAGTAAAGGGAAGAAAAGCTTCTGTGGAGCAGACAATCTACCTGCCCGGCCAAGCCCTGCCCCAAAGCCTGGACTTGGATATGTCCAGGTGATAAAACCCTGAGGAAGCACCAAGGTCTCAGGAATACACTGACTGTTCCCTTCAGCTGCTTGTGAACCACTCCAGTGCAACTATTACTATTATTATTACTTCCCCTTCCAGCCACCCTGGACAGATGATGGTAACAAAGGACTCTCCAGGATAAATACACATTTGGTCTGCGGGGAATTCCCAGCTATTGCTACCAAAGCCATGTTGGAGACACTGGCTCTGACTTGCCCTGTGTTGTTCCTTTTGAAATCAAAATGCAAAAGCAAAGTGCCAGGAAAACAACAAGGGGTGCCAAAGGGAAGGGAAGGAACACCCAGAGCCTCTTCCCTGCTGCAGTCTGGCACTAGAGCCCGTGGGCTGCAAAAAACCAGCTCCCGGAAAATATTCTCCTCCATCCTGTTAGTCTGGGGATCAGCTCGGGGAACCGAAGGAAACGCCCTGCAAGGCCAGAATGGCAAAAACCCCCAAGAGGAACAGTCACAAACCCAGCTCTAATCATGTCACTGCACAAGGGCTCTACCAGCACCTTCTGAGAAACTGCTTTTCCAAGCACTTTGGGCATTTCCCAGTGCAACATTGGAGTGGCAGCCTCAAATCCTGGATCCTCCGATGCTCCACACCAGGTAAGGGAGGGGTAACTCCAGAGAGGACAAAGACTTTTCACCTTTGATAACAAACTGGGCTTTTCTGCCTCTTTTTCACGGGTCTCTGCCCATGGCACCGTTGGATTTAAAGGGCTCAGAGGCATCTGGGCTCGTTACACCTCCCATTGCCAGGGCCCACAGCATGATCACCGTGTGCTCCAAAGCCAACAGCACCCCAAACTTTGCTGATACACCTCCCAGCTGTCCCAGTAGCTCTGTTGTCCCACTGGGTGCGTGACAAAGGCTAAAATAAAACACCAGCACGAGAAATCAACAGTGGCTGCACACAAAGGACTGTGGTGGAACAGAAAGACTGATCAGTGCTTGCAACTTAACTGGGGGGACACATCCCAGGGCAAAGGAAGCACTCGCTGCTGTTTCCAGCCTCGGGGTTTGGCTGCTCAGCTCTGAGCTGACCTCAGGGCACCCTTTGCCAAATTACCCTCACTCTCTGCTGCCACATCAGCCACAGCTGTCCTTCAAATGTGTGAGGGGAGTAAGTGTTAGAGCTGTTGAAAATGAGAATCAGAGAGTGAGTTGCTGAATGAGTTACTGAGGGTTCTTCCACCCAAAACTGCAGCCTTGTTCAAACACACCCCCCACCCCCAGGCTGTCTTTGGCCCTGTTTCCCTCCTCCTCCCTACCACACACACTGTCCAAGCCCAGCCCAACTAGGTCACTCATTTGTATGCTTAACAAATCAGCATCTGCCTTAACCCCCGGGATTTCAGCATTCACACTGCACAAGGTCTCAGCTGCTTCCTTCAGCCAGGCAGGGAGGGGGCAAAGGAGGGGGCAGAGCAAGGGCTGAGTTCTCAGGGCAAGGGAAAGAAAACAGGTGTTCTGAAGAAAAACCACGAGACTTAAGTTCATCCAGAAGACAGAACGGAATCAAATCATTCCCCTCAGTATGGACTGTCAGCACCAATCTTGGCAGGAACTCTGGCTGCGCAGTGAGGACCTGACTCAGGAGATCCTGAACTGCTCTGTCTTTAACCAGCACAACTTCCAGGTACAGGTAGCCCAGCAACTCCGTCCTGAGGGTTTGGTTGCTTTGTGTGGGTTTCCCTCACCCATTTTTCTTTTTAATGTCCACGTGTAGAAAAGAAATACTGACTGGCCTTTCCATACCCTGCAAACTGCTCAGTTCCTGCAGCCCAGCTGACAGTTCTGCTTGGTTTTCATAGCAATTGTCCTTAAACCTCGCTTTTTAAGCACACTAATAAGTAAAGTCTGTCTGAAACAAGAGCTTGCAGCAGCATTCTAGTGCTTTTTAGTTATTCTTCCTAATTCCCTCCCCGACATTAAACAGGTGCTGTTTGAAAATTACCGTAATTTCATCATTTGATCTCCACTTCATTTAATAAAAAGATTTTCACTGTCTCCCAACCTCTAGCAAACCTCCTTGTGCCTTTATTCCTCCAAAGGCTCAGACGGATGGACAAACAAGCGGTAAAAGCAAGCCCAGAGCAGATTTGGGGGGGGAAATCTGCGTTGTGATTGCAGATTGCCCCACAGAGCTAAAGAGTTTAAAACAGGACCCCCACTTTCTGAGCTCAGAAAGTCTCACCTGGCACTCCTGACCCCCAAAAAAGCCAACATTCCCTGGGAACAGTGAGGCAGGGGGTTGTCAGGAGCACTCCCTGCCGCTGCTGTACATACTGTAACACGGACCACAGGTATGTACACTCAGGCCAGAACTCAGCTTTGGATGGGGAACCAACCGTGATCAATGGGCTTGAAGCAAGCAAGTTGTCGGGGTTACTCAGGCACATTAAAGGATGCAGCACTGGTGCATTAATTGGAAGCAGAAAACAATGGAAAAGCTGTGCCAGGCGTACCTGGGATGACAGTGGGCTGGGCAGACGTCCTGAAGGCGTAGTGGGCAGGTTTGGACTTGCCCTGCTGGTTCTCTGCCACCACGTAGACCTCGTAGTCCGCGTTCCAGTCCAGCGACTTCAGCATCACGTGGTCGCTGCCCGACGGGAGCCTGATCTCCGGCTTCCACTCCTGGGAATGCTTCTGCAGGGCAGGGACAGGCAGGGAAACACAGCCCAGGGTCAGCAGCCAGCCTGGGGAGCTCTGAGAGGGCTGGTCATGGGCAGTGGGGAGGCTTCAGCACCAGCAGGCAGCCCTCAGCTACTGCGGAGCAGCACGTTTGTATCCCACCAGCGCACACGAGTATCACCCAGGGGTGTCAGGGGATGGCCCCAGGCTCCTTTCAGTGGTGCCCAGTGGCAGCATGAGGAGCAGTGGCCATAAACCAAAACACAAGTTCCACCTCAACACGAGGAAGAACTTCTTCCCCTGGAGGGTGGCAGAGCCTGGAACGGCTGCCCAGGGAGGGCAGGGAATGTCCCTCTCTGGAGACATCCCAACCCCAACGGGATGTGTTCCTGTGTCACCTGCTGCAGGTGACCCTGCCTTGGACTGGATGATCTCCAGACATGCCTTCCAACCCCAACTACTCTGTGAGAACATCCTCTCTAAGTGGAGAGGACGGGAGATACCAAAGCAGCCTCTTTCCTGCTCAGAACTTCCCACACCTGAAGAAGGTCCCTCATTTCCTCCTCTCATCTTTGCCCCATCACTGGACCAGTTTCAGGGGGGCAAAAGCTGCAACTTCTCTACCTCTCTGCCTCACAAAGCACTTTAAGAGTGTTCTGACATATATTAGCATGTCAAATTTAAATCATCTGACTGACACAGATTTACCTCTTAACACAGGTCTGGCCTAATTTACCACCACCATTCTGTTCCCACACTGGCCTGGCCTACAGGATCCCAGCTTTAGGGCTGTCTGCCTGCACAGAGAGCACGGGGCAGGCTGGGTGTGTCATACTTACAGCTTTGTACTTGATCAGGTAGTGTCTGATTGGGGAGCCACCATCGTCCTGCTTGATAACGTTCACTTTAATGGAGTTCCCATCCTCTCCTATGTGCCCTTCCAGTTTGGGAGCGCTGGGTTCCCCTGAAACAAGGGGGGATTGAGGTTTGTTTGTTAAAAAAAAAAAAAAATCATCAGGGGAGAAAGTACTCATGGAAATGAGAGGAACACTTCACTACACTCGGGGTACCAGAGGCATCCCGACCCAGACTCACCGGGTGTGCCACACCCAAGGATTCCTTGCATTTGGCAGTTTGTTTCACCCACACAAGTTCCCATTTTTTGTGTGTGCTGGAATCAAAAGCTGAGTGAAAAAGGCCCCTCCCCTCCCCAGGAATATCCCGGAGCAACGACCAGTTCCTCTCTACTTTTGCAGTAAAAGCTGATGTGAAAACACCCAGAGAACATCAGGGTGGGGTATGTGGCAAACAGGCTGCTCCTGTGGGACGTGGATGTAAAGAGCAGCACTGCAAAGGGACGTTATTCCTGTCATACAGACCCGTGTCTGCACTTTGAGTGCTGTTCAGGTTTTAGAGACTCACTTAAATGAGTGTGGAAAAACCAGAACAGGCTCCCACAGCACATCTCCCTCAGCCCTGGTGTCACTATCACAGTGGGTACAGGTGGGGAGAACTAGACCCCCTCACTCTTCTGTAGTAACCATTTTCAAAATAATAATAATAAAAAAAAAGTTGTAATTTCCCAATTTGCACCCCTGCCATCAGCAGAAAATGGCAATGGCATTTGCTTCTGCAGGGCACTCTGATTTACAACCACGTCCTTGCAGCCCACGCCTCCAAAACTGCTTTTGTTTTTATTCAATTCTTCTGTAAGGACAATTCCTCAGCTGACAAAGCCAAATCCACAGGTTGTGTGATCCCACATTTGCACATCTTTGGAACTGGTGTTTTTACAGGTAATTTGAGCGACCCCATCCCTGACAAACGAGCTGCCCCTGGCGATTCCAGCAAACTCCTGCTATTAATCCCACTGGCTGCTCTCACTGCAGGGTCCCAACTCTTACAGGTGTTTTCTGTAACAATCGAAGTTAAAAAGCAGAAGAATTCCTGGCCCTCTGTTTAACCAGTTGTGTGTATCTGAGGGGCCTGGGGAGTGCTCCTGTTTCTCCTGGAGTGCTGGACAGCTCCTTGAGCGCTGCCTGCAGGGAGGTCCCGCACACAGAACCCAGCAGACGAGGCCCCTCCCGAGCTTCGTTGTGCACCCTGAACCAGAACACCCTTCCTGACCCTTTCCAGCCCCAGTGTGTGCCCAGGTTTGCTGATGCTGGGCACGCACCTGCCTGTCCCAGCTCTGCTGCTGCTCCAGCACCTCTGGCTTGACCTGCAGGGCCAGCTGTGCTTTGGACAAGGGGCTCTGCTGAACACACGCTCCCAGCCCCAGCAGGGAGCTGAAATACAGCTCACAAATGGGCCAGTTCCCAAGGTATCCCCCAGGGAACGACACCAGACCTCTGCAACAGTGAGATCTGCAACCCAAGAGCCTCAGGAAGAGCAAATGGGAGCAAAACTGGATGCTGAAGAAACATTTGTGACTTTTCAAAAGCTCAGCCTGCTGCCGAGAATAAAACATTTTAAAAGACTTATTTCTATTCGATCCTACTAAAAGTGAAAGGAAGTAATAAGCCAGTTGTACTAAGATCAACCCAAAAACCATCCTCAATTCTAAATCTGCTCTGTCTGGATTTGTATTCAGCTCCTAATGGGAAGCACATGCATTTCTGACTGGCCAGAGAAAGGTTAATCTTCCAATATAATTCAAAAGTTGATCTTCATTAGTAATCTGAAACCCTCCCCCCTCCCACTTCCTGGCCAAAGAAAGGATTTGAGCACGTTTTGTTTGGTGAAATATCAATGAGATAACTGCAAGACCTGGACTGACACAGTCATTTAGGATTAATTCCATTTTCTTGCACACTGTCACATGCTCTAACATCCCAGCTGCTCCAAGATGGCAATTCCCATCCATGGATACCCAGATGTGAGACACCTGCGTTTCACAACACAGCAACTTCTCCTTAGGATGTACAGAGGCAGTGCTCCCTTTTCCCAGGTTTTACTTTGCTTTTCCAAATCCTCGCTCTGCCTCTGCCCCCATTACAAGGCTCCCACATACGAGGTGGACACTCCAGAGCTGGATTCCACCCTGGGACATATCAGATTAACCAAGCCATTGTTTTTTGGGGGTTGTTTTTTTTTTTTTTTCTTTCCTCAATCCTAAAAGAAAAACAATCACCACAAAGTTATAGATTTTGACTATGGAGCTGATTTGAGTGGAAGAAGCTACTGTGCAGCAACATTGGTTATTCACCAACAATTAAACAAACCCAAATGCCTGGTTCTATAGGGGGTTTTTTGACACAATAAACCAGCTCCCAGCAACAACTGGGAACAGCTCATGGCCACTGGTCTGGCTGCACACCCTTCCTAAGCAGCAATTCCTCACTTGCCCTATTTGTGGAGGTGTGAGGAACTGTTCACTGACAACTGGGCAGCACAAGAGCAGCAGCTCCTCGGGGCTCTTTGCCATCCTCACCTCAGAGAGATAATCAGCAATAAGTAAAGAGAATTTGGAGTGCTCAGGGAACACTGTACTTACAGAATTTGACCTTTTATCTAACACAGGATAGATCTTTTTTCCCAGTGATTGAGCACCAAGACTAAGAGGAACATCCTTTGAAAAGATGCTCGTTCTTGATTTTAAATGTCAGAGATGCTGCTGTACTTTACACACAGACATTCCCATGATTAATCACCTTCTCTGCTGAACCTTTTCTTCACTTTGAATTGCCTGGTTTCTAACTCCTGATTCCTTCCTCCCCCAATACCTAAATTCACTTCTGCTCTGAGAAACATTCTGTTCGAAGAGGAGAACACCGACCACTCCTCGGGGCTGAAACCCCACAGGAGGAGCAGTGCAAGCCCTGATGAAAATACTGCAGTTTTCCCTCCACAATTACATGGCACTGAATTTCTCTTGAGCAGGTGGATGTGATCCAGATAAAACAGGGCTGTAAAATTAAAAATGGGTTAGTGTGTCAAACAAAGGAGGAAGAAGTTTAGTGGGAAGAGTTTAGTCCAGCAGAATCAGCAGCCCTACAATGAGTGAAAATGTCAGTAGCTGAAGAGAGAAGGTTGTCACCAGAAGGTTAGAGAAGCAGCTCATGCTCACACACATGCATCCTCCCTACAGCACGGGGCTGAAAAGCAAAGAGCATTACAGGGGTGCCTCATGCCTGGGAATCTCCCACTTACACCCAGCTCACCGGGCACGCTGCAGAAATCTGCCCCTTCCACCCTTCTCGGGGCATTTTCCAGCCTTAACGTTCCACAAAATGTGGGGTCCTTGAGGAATCCCCCTGTGACACTTGGCTCAGTGAGAGCCAACAGCTCCAAACATGCCATACTCCCTCTGGATCATCATTTTACGAACATCTGCTTAAAATCCACTCTGCTGCAGGAGCAGGGATGCAGGACCTTGTGCTTCCACCCTGCTGGGGGATTCAGCCTGAGCCAGACTCCACCCACAGGACACTCTTCAGGAAAAAAGTAATCCAAACTGCTGCTTTACCTGTGGGAGAAGCCAAGAGATGTGCCCTCCTTTCCCAGCAAGCAGGTTTAACTCTCAGAAAGGAGCCATCAGTGCTTTGCTGTGCTGAGGAAGCAGGACGTGGAGTGTCAGTGATGCTGGCACTGCCCTGGCAGGGCACACCTCCACAGGGAAGCTCAGACATCCCTGCCCTGGGCTCCAGTGGTAACTCAGACTGAATCTGATCAACTGTACAGGAAATAAGGACTTCCTTGCAGGGTCCCACACGTGGTCTGAGGGGAGCTGAGGACAGTGCTCTGGGACACTACATTTCCAAGTGGGTTTTTATTCACTCCTGCTAAGCCATTAGCACCAATAATCTCCTGCTGCAGGGCAGCAGTAAATGGTTCCTGGTATCCTTGCACTGTTTAGTTTACATTCAGTGCTTCCCTGACCTAATACCAGTCTGATGTAGTTGGGTTTCAGAAGCTGCTTTTATTATTACCTGGTTTTCAGAGGGTGCCACAAGCACCAGGAGCGTAGGAAAACTTCAGGTGGGGAGAGAAGAGAATATGAAGAAATCAGCACAAACTTCTCCCGGGTCCCAGGGCACCCAGTGTGTGCTGGACCCAGAAGTGACAGCAGTGCAGGTGAGACACCTTTTATCACAGCTCTCCTCTGCGAAAGCAGCTCAAACTGGTCACCAGACACTGCAGCACTTTAGGCTGAGCTTAAATCCTCGCCCAGCTGGCACCAAGGAAAGATCCTGCATCCTTGCTGTGCTTAGAGAGTTCCAACTGCTGCCGATGGTAATTTCTGCCACACAGGAACGAGGAAGGAGCTGATTTCTGCAATCTTTGACCATCAGGTAAATAGGACTAGATTGTGACCTGCAGAGTCACAAGTGGACAGAGACACCAGGGAAAGCCTCCACGAGTGGTAAATACACCAAGAAAGAACAGGGCAGGAGGTTTCAGAATGCACACAAGAGAAGCAAAACACCAACAGTCAAAAAGAAGGAACAAAAAACATGCAAAAACGAGACAACCAAGTCTTCAGTCCTCCTGGAGTCCAGCCAGAGAGGGCAGAGACTCGGGGAAGAGGGGTTTCCTCTGTGCATGCAGTCATGTGGGAAGGTTACTGGTGTTAGTTTTGTTTTCCTGGCAAACCCCAGCCTAAATCCTTTCCTGGTGGTGGTCCAAGACAACAAGGTGAGTTCAGAGTTCACAGGTTGAAGAAAAGCCAATTGCCTCCTGCTTTTCACAGTCCCTTGTTTAGCTGGGGCAGCAGAAGAGTCTCCCTCCCTCCTCCCCTTCAGGTTATGCAGAGCATCAAGTGAAGTTGTAAAAATCCCAAGGCTGCAAAAACTGTTTTCACTGCCACACACTTCACTTGGAGGCTGAGTCCATCTCCAGAAGCTGCAGGGGTCAGTCATTTGCTTCTTGATTTCACAGAGATCACATGACATGAGCTTGGGTTAAACCCTTGCCAGGCTCCCAGATGGGTGGAGCAGCAAGAAAGGGGCAGCAGCACCTCTGATGGAAATTGTGTGAGGTGGAGCTCCCATCATGAGCTCTGGGTGTGCTGTTTTATGGTATATATACTATACATGGCATTATATATATACAGTAGTGTATATATACAGTGTTTTATAGCATAGCTCCCATTCGAGCTGTCCTAAAGTTTTACTCACAGTAGAAAAAATTACCTCTTAAATCTCGAGGTGACATAAATTCCCAATAACTGGATTTCAGAGACAGAGAATTGAGGATTCTTTCTGGAAGGCTACTGAACACGTACAGTGTGAATGTGTGTATATACACATACATATATATATGTATATACAGACACACCTATATAAGTGTGTGCTGTACGGGGTCAAAATGCTGCCAAAGCCACGGGAGAGATGGTGTTGCCACAACCCCCCATCAAACACCAGCCTGTGGTCGGTACCCTGAGGGGGCAAAGGGTGGTGTTCATGCCAGAGAGTGTTCCAGAACCTTCCCTGCTGCACTCAGGCTGAAGAAGCAAATGACTGAGCCACAGGATTTTTGCCTTGTTTTTTTTTTTTTTTGGTTTTCCCTCCAGGCTTTTCCGAGCTCAGTGCAGGAGACTGAGGTTGAGTTAATGCAGAAGTTGAGTCCTTCACATGCAGACAAGTGATGAGCAACTTCTCCAAAGGGGCTTGTGGGAGGATCTGTGGAGTGACGGAATTTGGAGCTCCCTGGTCAGCGACCAGAGGGGAATCCTCACCCCAAATCTAGGCAACCAATCAGAACAAAGTGTTTTACCTTCTGTTCACCAGCGAGGACGACATCAGCAGCACCATGCAAGCCACATGACAAAGTCACATGATACGCACGCACATGATTTGGTTGAAAGGAAAGTGGAGGAGGTCACATGGAAAATACAAAAAAATTAAAAAACTGATGTAAACAATGGGCAAGGGAAAAAAATCAACAACAGAATTACAGACTAAATAAAATAGGAGCAAAATCAAATTAGCCAGTATATATCAGAAACACTGGGGAGACAGTAAAACCGCCTGGAAAATAAGAATATTAAACCACAGAAAGCACTGGGTTATGACCTGGGTTAGGCACAGCTGCGTCACTGCTTAGTGATACCACGCCAAAGAACAAAAGGAGCAAAAATTACTGCAGAGTGTGTGCCAGAAATGCTGCAGGAATCCACAAGACTGTTGGAAAGAAAAAGGGAATATTGTTAATATTGTCCTCCCCTCTGCAGAACACGTGTCTTCCCAAATAACAACAACAACTGCAAGAGAGAAAAACCTGCTGGGTGTCAACGTTTCCAAGGCCAGAGCTTTCCATCAAGGAGCTGCAACTGGAATTTGGTGAGTGAGGGTCTGCACTGGGTGCCTGAGCTCTGCCCCACCCGCAGTGGGTTCCACTGAGGGCTCTGCGTGTGCAGGGGGAGTTTCTGGCAGTGAGGAGAGGGATGAAGTGCTCTGCTCTGGAAATTAATTACCAAGGGAGACAGCAAGTGCTGGAAAAGATGAAGAAATGTGCAGTGTGTGACAGGGGACTGGCACAACATCAGGTGTCACAGTGGAGCAAACGCCAAGTCCATGCTCCACTTCCCTTCCTAAATTACTCTCTCCTTTGTAACTTGCATTTTTCATGCTCATCCCTCTGTCTCATCTTAATGAGGCGACTTCACAGTGCTCTGGTACTTCCCTGTTAATTTGACGTATAGAGAATTAAACCCTTAATCTTTTGGGTGCTTGTTCTCTGACAAGATTAAGGACACACCATTACCGGGGAAAAAACTGATGGTACAAAATGTAAAATCCATTTGTTACAACTAAGCTCTCAATCCATTCTCTCCAGTTATAAATACAGCCTCACACAACTCCAGGCAGGTGCATCAGGAAGGAGGGAAGTTTAAGAGTTACTGGGCCTGGAAAGGCAGTGAGTGTCTTCTGGTCATGGGGAAACGTATTTCCAAATCCCCAGAAAGCTGAATATAACATGAGATTCCAAAACAGGCAAGCGAGGTTGCCTGCCAGATCAATTCCTCGGGAGAGAGGGCTTCAGTTAAAAGATGAAAGGCAAAGTTAGCAGCACAAAATATCATACAACGGGTTTGGGTTGGAAGGGAGACCTTAAAGCTCATCCAATTCCAACCCCCTTCCACTAGACCAGGTTGCTCCAAGCCCCATCCGAGCTGGCCTTGAACCATAACCAGAAGCTTCTGAGACACAGAAGGCATTTGGGAATACTGTGTTTAGTTTAGAACCCTGAAATCATCCCACGGCCAGGGCTGGAAGTCAGGCAGCCACAACACTGCCTGCAAGAGGAACGAGGCCCTGGGACACACAGAGCTCTGTTCAGGGGCTGTAATTCCGTGGGTCTGAATACACAAGGGCTGCCAGTCTCGCTCAGAGCCACTGGGCCAAGGAACCTGGTCAAAATGTCAGTTAGAGCTCCTGTTGGTAGCAGGGCTCGTGAGCAGACACAGAGCAGTGCCCAGCTTAGCTGTGGATCATATTTTTACAAAAAGCACAAAGAGAAGAGATGCAGTTGTGCCTGTTCCATGAAAATGCTTCTCCCTCAGTCCCCAGCTAACTACACCTTACATCAGAGCTGGCCCTGAACGTGGAATTCCCGTGGAAAAAGGGACCTCAGCATTGTTTGCCTGGAGGCACTGCAATGGCAGCTCCTGGACTCCAGCTGGACACAGGCAGTGGCACAGAAAAGAAACATCTGAACCTCCTGGGAAATCTGGAAGGAGTGGGAGGGAGAGGAAAAAGAAAAGGAGTGTGGAAGACAAATGAATTCATGGACACCTGTTAACAAACTTTCACTTTTTAGGTAAACAGGCTTCCCTCACGTAAGTTTGTCTTATTACAACAAATACTCAGTGGACAGACCCATTTCCTGGGGAAATAAAGTTCCAAAGCAAGAGTCCCCAGCTCCTTGGGGTGCTTTTCCCAAGACTGCATTGACTGGATGCACTGTGAAAGGTAACACAGACTTTATAGGAAAAACCCACTCAGTGTTCCACCTGAACGTCTCTGGCTCAGTGTCCTCCACCTCCCTCATCCTGCACATTGAACCTCTTGGCCAGTATCAACTAAATAAGACAGAAGTTCCTACAGATTTTGAAAAACCAGGAGACTGGACAGAAGAAACATTCATGTTAGTACCTCATCTGAAAAACAACCCACTTTTTCAAGTGCAAGCCAAACCAGATTCCTCAGTGGAGAGAGCTGCAAGAAAAACTTCGTTACTGCCATTGCTACAGAACTCGTGGGATTCATTCCAAGGAGGTCCATATTTCTTAACCTCTTAACATGACTAGAAACATCTCCCATATGCTACTCATCTCAGCAAGTCAAAAACTCACTAAGGCCAGTGAAGAAACTCCTCAGCTTCATTAGGCTTCAATTCCTGACTTCGTGACACCACCCAGCAACTCTCACTTTCTAATTGCTCTTGGTTTCACTGACTGAGCCACGGAGGGCAGGGCAGGGTAAAACACGAGATCATTCAGCAGCAGCAGCAGTAATTAAATGATGCAAAGTTTAAGAGCATCAGCCCTGCGCCAGTGCTCTTTTTCTGCTGTTGAATATCACATGTTGCTGTGCTGCAGAACAGCTCAGCATACAAATGTGGCTGCTCTTTGCACAGGCTGAGCCTACACACAAGTGACAGGGACGGGGCAGATCTGCTTCTGGCCAGGAGGAAAAGCTCAACTTCGACGTGGGGGAAAATGGAAACTTCTGTCCTTAAAAACCCCAATTCCCTCCTCCTCCACACACAACCCCAAACCAAAACCAAGGGTGGAAAATGTTTATCACAAATTAGCTCTCGGTCTCTCTTCTGGGCAAAGATTCTTTTTAGGGAAGAAAATGCTGCGCAAAACATTAACCCATCGTTCGCCCTCCCAGGGAAGCCCACACGTGAACAGCCACAGCAGAGTCTCTGCCTCCTAAGGAATAAAGGATTATTACAGACCCTACCCTTTGCCCTCTCCTCCCCATCCTCCAGGTCTGACGAGAATTAAAAAGTCTCTTCAGCAACTCAGAACCCCCAACACTCCAGTGCATCAGGAACTGGGGTTTGGCACTTGGGACAAAAAAAATATCCTGCAAGAAGGAACTCGATGGCTGTGGTCACTGGCAGATAAAGGACATGGGTTAGACCACAGAATGTGCCAGTCATAAGTGTAGTAATAATTCCTTTTACTGGCCATCCTATCCCTCCCAACCCCCAGAACAATCACACACTTCATGCTTTTAGTATTTTCCATGTAGAAGCAACGAAGCATTTCTAACCCACTGCAGGTCTCCAGCTTGGAGATCACATTCCCAAAAACACAGACAACTGGGTTATTGCAAACCAAAAGAGGAGCATTTGGCCTTGCAGAAATGATTAGCTGCTCAAACCACACGTATGCACCACAAAAACCTGGCTCTTCCTTAGGGGCTTTTTTTTATTTCTCTCGTGATTTTGTTGCAGTATTTGCTTGGCTTTTCTATGGACACGTGACTGACTGTAAATCTCCTCCAGGCAGGGATTAAAGTCACCCATGTGGCACATCCACTCTGGCCCGGGCAGGTGTGTCCCTGGGCTCTGAACAGGTGAGAAATGCCTGAACCAGGCATTTCAAAGCGGTTATTTTGGGTACAAATCAACTCATGCAACTTTTTCAGCTGGTTTTCCTTGGACTACCCAGATCCAGCACGGAAGCACCTCCTGCCCTGACCCAGCCTCAGCAGGAATGGCTGCCAAGCCACCCAGGGATGGGCAAGAACTGAGAGAATCTGAATCCAGTCCCATCTCAGATAGGATTTCTTGGGAAGTCTACACCTCTTTTAAGGCAAGCAGGGCACTGGTGGTAAGATGGGGCAAAGCTCCCTCTCTCCCGTGACATATTCTACCTCCTCATTTGCCTCTTCTTTCAGAATCCAACACCCATACTTTTAATATCAGCTGTATCTCCCTGGATTCAGAGAAAACAGAGCAAGGCAGGGCAGCAAGAAGATCATTTGGTCCACATCCCTTCCTGCAAAGGCAGCTTTAACACTGAAACCACTAATGGGGAACGGGAGAGGAAAATACTCCTTTCGGAAATGGTAATTTATGTTTCTTTCCCCCCACCTCTTCCCCCTCTCTGTGTCCCTTCTAAATCTTCCATTTTTTAGCCCGTGCTCGGAGGAGTGACGGGAGGAGAGGCAGAGGGGCAGCATGCTGGGATCTCACCGTGCTCACACTGCTGGCCAGCAGGCACCACAGGGATGCAACACAGCACTTGAGTGCCCTCCACCAAGGGCTGCAGCACAACAAACCACGCCATGGCAAGGGCAGCAGTTCCCAGCTACTCACTCGGTGGCTCTGGGCTTTGGGATTCAGCAGGAGGCTGAGTTGCTATGGAAACACGGAGGATGGACAGGACACGTCAAGGTGAAACACACCGTGGAAATAAAGGGGAAGGGGCAAGGGGGAGCAGAAAGGACAGAGAGGTTTAGTGAGAGCGAGGATGATCTGAGTCCTTCTGGCAGGGGTGTGCTACCTAAAGAGGCTGCAAAAATCGTGCCCTGCTGCTGCTTTCCAGCCCCACTCCACAGGGAAAGGACTTCACTGTTCTTTCCCACCCCCATGCACCACGTCCAGGGAACATGCAGAGAGCAGGAAAAAGGACTACCAGCCCTGAAAGTGGGAGCAGCTCGGGAAATGAGTGAGTTCTGAGGGAAGCTGCCAGCCTGCAGAGCACTGCACTGCCAGGCTGCACCAGGAAATACAGGGATTTCCAGGACAGAAGGACAAGGAACGTCCTTCCTTCCCAAAGCCCTGGGGAGAACACAGCAGGAGAGACATGAGCTGAGAAGGGGTTTCTCTACTGTTGCACGTAAAATCTTTCAGTTTTAAAGAATTATCACTGTCATTATCTCCTAGACCCCAAAGAACCACAGTGAACAGAGAGGGGTAAATAAGACACCTTGAGAGGTTGGAGAGCAGCCCCATGGAGAGAGACCTGGGAGGGAAATAAGAGAAAAGCAGGGAAAACCACTCAGGGGTGGCAGGAAAACAGCCAGGGATGATGTTAGGCAGACTGCACCACACCCAGTGAGAAGATCATGCAGAGCAAAGTGGACCCAACCCAGTCCCTTCTGCCATACTCACTCTCTGCTAAACGGGAGGTGGGTGCAGCAGGACTGGCTAAAGAAAGAGAAAAGCAGGTGAGGAGGGGAGGGGATTCCTGACAAATACTGCCCCAAAGGGAGAAAACCCAGAGATCTGGAATTTGGGGGCTATTCTAGTGTTGCTTTGTTGGGCTGGGGTTTTTGTACACGAAGGTATTTTGGTATCAAACCCACGCAGAGGAGGACCCAGTGCTCCCAGGGATCACGGCTGGGAACGTGCCTGGAAGAGCAGAACGGAATGTGCAGATGAGAAATACGGTTTAGCCCACGAAGAAGGAAGAGGAGCTGGAACTTACCCCACAAGGGAGCAGAGCTGGGGGCTTATGCATTGACTGGCAGCCCTCTGCCACACTGAAAACCACCAAAAGACTCCACAACAAATGTGATTTAATGCTCCTCAAAGCCACGTACCTGTCCCCAAGTGATGGACACGAGGCTTGGCAGACAGATCTGACGGTGTGGCTGAAACAAAGCTTTTAATGGTCTTTTTCCTCTCTTCCTAATTGGGTTTTTTCCCCTTTTCCTGCAGTACTGATGAGCACACCCCAGCCCTGATCTCCCCCGGGTATCACTGGTATGCCCAGCTCGGGAGGGCCCCCAAACCCTGGGAGCTGTAACACTATCCATGATTACCTTCAGAGAAGGGATGTAATTACTTCTGCTGGAATTAACAGGCTCCACACAATTCCAGGCCCCAGACTGCACATATGTTGTGGAAATGTCTCCCAGGTGACTCTCTAACTGCTGCAATTTGCAATTGTCTGTCCATCTGTCCCTTCATTCACCCACCCTGACTATCAACCCATCCATCCTCTCGCTGCTCCACCATGGCCAAGCTTTTGTATAACACAAGCTTGAAGGAAAAACAGCACAGGCATCATTTAAACACTGGAATTTGGGTTAAAAATGAAAATTATTTCCAATCTCAAAGGATGCGACAGCAGCTTCCCCAAGCTCGTCCATGTAATCTTGGGAATAGCAGCAGTCCACCACAAGGACACAGTAATAAAGAGAATAATGCTCACTGAGATAAAGAGGTTTTCCTTTAGCTCCATTGATTAGCTCTGACTGGAACAGCACAAAGCTATGGAGAACCCCGTGTTTCACTGACAATTAAACACATCCACCACATTTCTGACTCACTTGGGAAGGGGGAAACATGCTTTTTTTTCTTTCATTTAGTATGAGGTTTATTTAAGTACACAATCTACACAAGTGCTGGAAGACTGTCCAAAGACTACTAATGGTAAAAATTACTAGTGAGAAGAGGCAAAAAAACGTGAATTTTTTCTCTTGAAGTTTTTGCTTTCGAAATTATGAAGATATTCAAAATTTAGAAGTTTTTGGTTGGCTCTCAATTGGTCTAAACCAGACCTACAATTTAGCTAAAACTTCTTCCTCTTTGGTTTCCCTGAATTATCTATATTTTATTCAAATTTAACAATTTCTAATGGATTCATAAACATGAAGCCTTCCACTACTCCAGTCTGTAGTCATCACACTATCTATTATTATTATTAGGCAATCACTATGTTAAATATTTCAGTTGCATGCTTTACACTAGAGACAAATATGTTAAGCCCTAATTCTGTTCTAAAAAAGAGCAGCATCACCCAGTGCAGGGTGACTATTCTAGAGTCAGTCTTGTTAGGAAATGGGACACTACCAGTTACTCCATTTCTAAAGACCCTGAGAGGAAAAAGGCACTAAATTAAAAGCTAATGTTCTGTATGTTAGAGGAACACTCTAGAAACCAAAGAAAAAAAGAGTGAAAGAAATGCAGAGAGCACTTACGTGGGTGAGGGATGCCTGCAGTTTATCCATGGATGGAACACAGACCAAAAAAAATAAAAAGACGGAGATAGACACACACAAAAAAAAATGTAGAAGATGTGAGAAGAGGAGATAGAGAACGTGGAGCTGGAAAAATCAAAATACCACACGTGTCCTGCCCCACACTGCTCCGCTCGGCAGCTCCGGGGAGGTAGAAGTTGGCAGACAAAAACCAAGACCATGCACGGCTCAGGGGCCTCCAAACATGCATCTGATGGGCTGGGAACTGCTCTGAGTTCAGAGTGGATTCAGAAGAGCTACAGAACGGGACAGAGGTCCGGGTGTGATGGTGGGAAGAAGAACAGGCTGAAGATGTGGATGCAGGGGAACGGGAAAGAAGAACCACAGAACCACCACCTCTCCCCTGCCTGCTTTTGTCACGTCTCCCCAGCCCACCCTACTCCTTTTCTTTCCCTTTCTCTCCTTTCCATCTTGAATAACTCTGATTTGGGATTCCTGGCACTTTCATCCTTGGTTGGAACAGGAGGGCCAGTGCTGGGCCACGTTCTGTGCCTCGACTGGAAGATGACCCGGTACAGCACAGAGGAGGCTGTGGAATCCCCTCATGGGTGGGCACCTGAAAGCAGGGATGTGCAGAATACAGAAACCCCCTCTCTCCCCCTCCTTGGTGAACATCTTCACTTCTGATTTGCAAAGGACACCTGCCTTGTGACAGTGACATCACACTCTCTAGGACCAACACCTTCCTCAGCTGCTTTTCCTTATTTAAATCCCCCCTTACATAGTCCCTTCTCTCCGGCAAAACCAAGTCTGTACTGGCAACCCAGGGCACCAACCAGTGCAGGTCAAACAGCTCCTCTGCCTCCTCCCTTCCCAGGTGATCTTTAATGAGCCACCAAACCCACCACGATGCAAACCCCCCACGAGAACAAAGGGCGCAGCCAGGTCTGCGAGAGAAGGAGGTGTCACCCCATGCAGGGCAGAGACTCCCTGGACAGGCTGAGGGCAAGGTGAGCAGAGGGGCAGGGGGAGGGCTGGGCTTCACTTACGAACTGGCTGTGTCTTGAACTCGGAGGGCAGGCTGACCTCCCCCACGCCTTTGCCGTTCACTGCAGACAGCCTCACCGAGTAGGTGGTCTCAGGCTTCAGGCCAGTGATGGTGATGGTGCCCTCCTCGTTGGCTGGGGCAGAAACAAGGGAAGGAAAGCAAAGGAAAGCTCAGGGGTCATGGTTATAGGAAGAAAGAAATAAGCTCTGTTTTTCCTGCACAGGCACGAGGGAGGAAAGAGAGAAATGAACCTGACTCTGTGTGATCCCATCACTCCAGAGGGGACCTAAGAGAAGAATTTCTGTTCCAGACAGGACTGGTGGTGGAAGATTCAGCTCTGGAATAGAACTCTCCTTTCCACAGTCACAAAATCACAGAATATTCTGAGTTGGAAGGGACCCACAAGGATCATCCAACTCTAAAGTGAATGGCCCATACAGGGATTGAACCCACAGTCTTGGCATTATCAGCACCAGCCTCTAACCAACTGAGATAATCTCCAGTCCTCCCAAATCAAAATTAGGTAGGTTTATTTGACTTACAGATCATTTTAAGCAGTGGGCAGGGCTGCAGATTTAACAAGACAGGGTGTAACGGGAGGCAGCTCTGCTGCTGGAAGAGGAGGGTTTATTTTCCAAGGGGAACTGAGGGGCTTGAAAAGCCTCCTGTGGGAAGCACACAGACGCTCCCCAGTCAGCAAGAGAACACTCATCTGCTCCCAAGCCCAGGGTTCCTCACCTCACTCAGGGAGGATGGTGTGAACAGGGAAGGGCTGCAGAGATGAGCACAGTGCTGACCACCCCTCTGCGCCCTGTCACACACGTACAGCCCTCAGCACACTCACTTCCAGGGGGAAATACAACCTGTCACTGCACTGCAAATGTTCAAGAACTTTCTTTGGGCCTTACAATTACAGGAGAAGAAACTGCAAAGCCGTGGAACCCTCCACTCTGGATGTTCCCTAAAGGAAAGTCGGTCTGGTGAGGTTCAGGTGGGGGAGGTACCACCTTGTGGTGTTGTCCTACCTTCTTTTGCATCATACAACCTGGAATGCCACTCTCCCTCGCCCAGGGCCCTCCACTCTGCCTTGTACTTGAGGATGGGAACCCCACCAGTGGCTTCAGGCTCATCAAACTCCACCTGGGCAGTGCTGGAATAGGGCTCCACTCTGTCGATGGACGGGGAGGACGGAGTGTCTGCGGGGAGAAGGGAAGAGAACCAGAGATACAGGAGGGATCAGGGGACAAGCTCCAGTGGCAAAGAAAGCAGCAAACTGGGGACATCAATGACACGCTTGGCATGGCTTCACAAAGGACAGGAGGAGGGTGGGCCTGAGGCTCCCTTTGGAGCAGCTTTTAAGAAGGTTAATTAGTGCAGAGACCTTCATCTTGTCTCCTCTCTGTGAGGCTGGAGACTCACAGTCCCCCCTCTAATCGAGGACTAGCAGAGCACTGCAGCAAAAGTATCCTGGATGCTATTCTGTCCCTGCAGTCCTTCCATGGGGCACTGCAATACAGAGCTTGACCCCAGAGCCCCTGCCAGGGTCCTGCAGGGATCCCAGACACTGGGCCTCTGTGGCTGGTTCAGCTCTGACGGTTGTATCGTGCACTCCCTGCACTGTTAGGGGTATTTTGCTGGTTTGGGGAAGCACCTGTGCACACATATGCCATGTCTGTCAGAAATTATAGACCATGCTGGAAGCACAGGAAAGAAGGAGACCCTTCAGAAACAAGGAGATACTGAGCATCTGCAACACAACATCTGTAGCAGCCTCTCTGAAAGTAGAAGTTGGCTCTCGTGCTAAACACAACCTAGAAGAGAAGGGCCACTCTGTCACCTCAGTTCAATACCCCACCCACATTCCCTGCTCTCCTGCCTGGGATGCTCACCTGCCTGCACCAGGATGAACTCGGAGGACTCCTGGCCGATGCGGTTCACAGCTGTGCAGTTGTAGTTCCCAAAGTCGTTCTCCGAGTCTGGGGTCACCTGTGGGAGCAACGAAGGCTCACGCTCGGATCAGAATCCCCTTCTCACCCTGCCAAAGCACTCATTTAACTGCAGGGACCCTACAGCAAAGGCCAGTGTTCACACTCCCAGGGCTGTCCAGAGGGGAGAACTGCAGTGGGCAAAAGTCCAAGGCAAGCAGGGGGTGGTGTCTTGTATTACCTGATTTTCTCAGCATGGATGTGCCAGAAACATCACCCAGCTTCACTTCTACCAACAGAGTGCCCTTGCAAAGGACTTAACTCCTTCAACACACCAACTATTTGAGCCTCCCTGGCTGCACAGGCCTTCTGCCCTCCTGGCTTTTGCTCACCTCCAGGTAACTTGCTGAGGGAGTGTTGTAGATCTTGATGTTGCTGTAGTTGGAGCTGGGGAGCAGCTGCCCATCCCGGAACCAGGAGATGACAGCACTGGGGTAGGCAAACACCTCACAGGTAATGTTCACTTGGTTTCCTTCCCAGGTGTACACAGCCACGGGGCCCTGGAGCTTGGGGGCATCTGAAAGACAGACATTTGTGAAGGCAATTGGAGCCAACCTCCCAAGGCAGCCCAGGCAGCCTCACTCGAAGGATCCCTTGGCTGGGGTCCACTTGGATGCGGGAAAGGGAATCTAATATAGGAAACAGGAGCTGTCCTCTCATCTGGGGGGATGGGGAGTGTCTTCTGCTGAAGGACATGAGGAGGAGACCTACTCAATGCCAAAGCTGCTGCTGTGCAGTGTGGGAGGAGCAGACAGCATGATGCAACTAGGAAATTACGCCAGGAAGTTTTTCTAGGGAAGAACTCTGCTGCACCCAACAGATGGGACTGCAGCAGATCCGTAGCCCACAACCTTCCAAAGGTGCAAAAAGCACCTCAGCTGGAGACAGCCAGAGCAAACACCTGCAGGCAGGCACCCAAACACGACAGCTGCTTCCCACACCCTCATCCCCAGCCGGAGGCGCCTCGGTCTCACCACAGGGAAAGGGAACCCAAACAGTCCCTCCTGTCAACCCCCTCCCCAGCCCATCCCGCACTCCTTACACTGCACTTCCAGGTACATGGCCTGGGAGTCCTGGCCGATGGTGTTGCTGGCTGTGCACACGTACTCCCCGGCGTCCGTGTACTGGATCTCCTTCAGCGTCAGCGACGACACCCGCGCGTGGCTGCGGACGATGATCCGCCCGTCCAGGGTCTGCCAGGGAGGGGAAACTCAGTCAGAGCCCGAGCCCTGAGCCCGGGCTGCACACTAAAAGGATGGGAACAAGGGCAGGTCTACCTCACGCCAACCCTGCAGGGCTCAGTGCTTGGGAGGGGGGCACCCGAGGCCAGAGGGCACAGGGAGGCACTTCCAAGAGCAACAGGAAGGTTCCTGGTCACACAGGGCCAGCTGCAGTGACTCAAAGCACTCAGGAGAGGGGGGGAAAATGAGATGAAGGACCAAAGTATCAGATGCTACTACGAAGATCTGAGGGCAACCAAAGTCAGGCTTCTCCCCAGAATGAGAAGTGCAGAGGTCCAGCTCTGGTTAAAAGTTTTTGTCAGCATGGAAGAAAATAAAGGAAACCTCCCCAATGGCTACTGTGCTTCCCCTCAGAGAATTCAGCCCTTCCTGCTCTCTCCCCAATACTGGATTTATTTCATTGTCCTTGCAATGGCATTAATAAGAACAGATCCAGAATTCAGAGCAGAATCGTGCAAAAAGAAAGCTCAGAACTTCCACCTGAACACGGCACGAGAACAGAGAAGAGTGCAGAGAGGCACAGGAAGAGAGATGAGGGCAAGAAAACGACAAGACCCTTCTAGAGACAGCCCTGCTTCAAGGCAGGCTGGTGCTTCAAGAAAACTCTAGCTTGGAAGCTTTAAAGCACCAACTCTCCTCGTCCCATTTCCAAAGTGGCACAAGGGAATAAATGTGGTCCCGTCCTGGCCGTGCCTGCTGCTGCAGCTCCCACTCCTAAAGCAATTTATGCTCCAAGAGCATCTGCCTTCTTGGAAGATACAGGACAAGCACAATTATGATTTACAAAGCCCTGAGGATTTTGAACAGCCAACTGCACTGGGCTGGAGCACAAAGCACATCTCTGGTATCTCAGGTGCTCAGAGCCCCTGGGCCTGAAGCCTCTTTCTGTGCTGAGCTCGTGGTCTCTGACAAAGTTTCTACAAGCAAATGTGATTTGTTACCTCTGTTAGTTCTAACATCAGTTCATTTGAGCCAGTCCAATTCCACGTGCACAAAACCAGGATCCCTTGATGACACAAACGCAATTATAGGTGGGGTTTTTTCCTCTCTTCTACCCTGCACACAGCTCTCCTGCAATCCCTGACCAGTGCCACAAACTCCGTCCTTCTGACCTGTGATTTGACTCCAAAACCCAGCTCACTTCTGAAACCAAAATACTGCAAAAGGTCATTTTACCTCCAAGTGTCACCTGCCTTTTCCCCACTTCCTCAAGGTCTGACACAAACAGAGTGCCAGGCACTCCATGGGCAAGGGACAACTTCACAAGGAATGCAACTGGTTCTGAAGATGAAGCTCTGTCTCTTAATGCAAAAGGCACAAGAAAGGAAAAAGAAAGATGGGGGAAAATACCCTAAAGAAGAGAAAAACATCTACCCAAGAAAGCACACAACTAGTTCTCTTCATTCCTATTTCAGCCCAACAGATGCCAAGAACTCCTGGCTGTTGGAGACAGGGCAGGTAGAAACTTGTGAGCCAGATGTAGACCCTTGTAACCCTTCAGCTTGTCTCCCTGATTTCAAGGATTCTGGATTACAAAATGCTTCCTAATAATGGGGAGACACCCTGAGGGACACAGGCAGGAACTGCTGCCCCAGCAGCTGCCACAGAGCAGGGTGTGGTGGGTCTCCACAGTGCCAGTTACTGCAGCTCATCCTGAGGTACACGAGGTGCTTCTCCCCAAATTGTGACCATCCCTGGGGCACAGAGTCACTGTGGGCACAGCCTGCCCAGACCCCAATTCCCCAGTGCCAAAGGGGAGGAGGAGAGGCCAGTAAATGCTTTTATCCCCCTTCCCTCCACCTACTGGAGTTTTCAGTCCTTTCACAAACAAGTATCCCTGACTTAATTCCGCACACTCCTACCTTCTCCTCCCCCACTTCCCACACTCTGGACACCACCACAGAACACCTGGAAATCCTGCCCACAGGTACAACTTCCAGGGAAGGAAGATGAGAGGTCTCTCCTGGCTCTGTGCCTGCAGTGCCCTGACCCAAACCCAGCTGCACCCTTTAACATCTGCCAGGCTGCACTGACTCCCAGCTGCCGTGTAACTGGGGCTGTGACTCCCTCACCTCACCTTCCTCACCCTCAGCAAGGGTGAAACACCTGATGCCAAGTGGTCACTGCACTTCCCCAGCCCAGAATTCCTGCTGCTGGAACTCACTGCCAAAAATTTAAAAGCAGTTTTGAGGATGTATCCTGCACGAGCTGCAGTGATAAACCTTCCCCAACATTCTCACCAAACCCCACCTGGATATCTTAAGACACAGAGGCAGCAAGGAATGTAGAGGCAGCAAAGCTTAATAGTGTTAGTGCTCTTATTAATCAGAAGCTGGAGAGAGGGAGAGAGCCCAGAGAAAACACTGGGGGCAGGGGGAGACAGAGACAACTGCCACAGGAATTAACGAGAGTCCTGAAGAGATGCAACTACTCAGATTCCAAATTCTTCAATGCAAACTGGTCTGAACATCTGATGCCTTCACTTGCCACGAGACATCTGTTCCAAGAGATTATCCTGGGGGAAGAACAGGCAGGACCTTCTCTGACCCACGCGAAACACAGGGGGGTGGTGTTTAACCTACAGGTTTACTTTGTTTAGGCCACACACAGTCTCTGTGGTTTAAGATGGCTTAGAAATAGTTTTTTTAAAAAAATCAGGGTACCCAGAGCCTCCACAAAGTTGATCCTAAGAACACAAATATGTGCCCCCCCCTCTCCCAGTTCTGATAGTTAATTTTGTTCTCTACCTGACCCCTGTTATTTGCTTGGAAACAAACTTTCTGGTCCATTTTGAAGAAAGTGTTACAAATCAGGTGCACATAAAGGTAAGTTATTCTCATTATTATTATTATTACTATTTTTACAGCACAGCACTGAATATGAAATTAAAAGCAACAAACCTCAGTTGCACCAACCCCAGTGACTGCATTATCCCACCCGCTTTGACCCTTGCAAACCAAAGACAAATAATAATTGAGCAATTTGGAGCTTTTTCTGGAGAAATACACCCCCTGAAAGGTTTATCTGCATTGATTTGGAAATGGAACATGATGCAGTTGTCCTTTAAGAGAAGGTCAAGCTTCAGGAGTACCATGAGCAAAGAGGTGAGTTGGCTGGAGCAGAGGAGACTTGTCCTGGGGGAAAACATCCTTCCCCAGAACACGTTGTTGCTAATCTTCAACCTCTAAGAGAGGCACAATTCCCACTGGCAGCGTGGTGGAAGCAATATCTGTCAGATTTTACATCTGCTTTTACTTTTAATTGCCTTTTTTTTTCCTTTTAAAGTGACAAGAGTTACTCACTCCCAACACAGCCAGTTTGCTCATCCGAAAATGCAGCACTACGTGCCAAGCAACTTCTAACTCTAGAAGCTCTTTCTCTCACGTACTGGTGTTTAACTCGTTCGTATTAATGCTCATTTAGTCGGCGTGGTTACTGGACTAGAGGTTTGTTAATCTGTAATGCTTAAGGAGAAACCAAAACCAAAAAACCTAAGAAGTTTGCTAAAGGTCTGGTAATCTTATACCTCTTGTTTCTCGGGCCGGGTCCACGAAGCCTGGAGAGAACAGATATAGAACACAACAACAACAACAACAGAAAAAAAGCAATAAAAGTTTATCAAAGGTTGCTTTCAGGCATCAGTGTTTGCACCACAACGTGGTCTGTGCACATGCAGGCTCCAAGGTGTACATCTCCTGTGGGGCTGGGGGTGTGATCACACTTCCCATTTCCCAACAGAACCGAAATTTAGGTTGGCGTTCAGAATTCCATATCCTAAGAGTCTGATCACAGGATTAGTAACCAGAGGCTACGGGCACCTGAAGCTGCTCCTGTTTTCACACATCCCGTCCCTGCTCCCTTGTCGCGTCTCACCCTCTCTCGACACCTGTGCCCAGCGCTGGGGAAGTGCCTCTGCTGACCTGGGCCACTGAACTGCAGAGATAAGTCCCAGAACTGCTCTTCTCACCCTGGTTTGTTTGCCACCCACACACACTGATTAACACTGACACTCATCAACGTGGTCATGCACTTGGAGCCGCGTTTCCATGCATTCAGTGCCGGGAGGAGGAGACCTCGAGCTGCAGAGCACTGGGACAGTGGGACACCCTGCACAGGGCACAGCAGGACCTGGTGCCCCCAGCTGATCATACCCAGCCCTTCCCGGGCTTGGGTCAACCCCACAGCAGTGAAACATGCACAAACCTCACATTAAAGCAGATATTCCAGGCAGATACTTCCCATTCAGAGAAAGCCACCAACAGTGTGGATCATATTCACTGTGGTTCAGAAAGACCAAAGTTGCTGGGTTCCATTTCCCCCCCCCTATAATTTATATTTCAAATATTTCTGGACTCTGTATCAATTGTAACTTGATCCACTTCAGTTCAGGAGCCCAAAATCACCTGCTAATGCCACAGCCACGATGGCACCACTGGGTGTGAGGCACAAGTGTGGATATCACAGCGCACACACGAGTGACAGGGATGGAGATGGAGGCTCGGGAAATGAGAATAAAAAAACACAGCACTGTCTCCACAGGGCTTCCAGTGAACACTGTGAGACTTAACTATTAACAGATGGGACAGACAACCTCGTCCTACAATGTCCTGGATGAAAGCAAAGGATTTGCTTGTGACTAGAAGCCTGAGGTGAAGCTCCCCAACACCTGCACCGGGTAGGACACTCCCAAAGCCTGATCATTTCTATGTATATATATCCTGTTGTGCACAAGGTCCTTGAAAGCTGAAAATAAATCCAGAAAAATCCCTTCTTGCTGTTCCAGTCACTCCCACGTGAGTCCCCTTCCAGTCCTGTTCCCTGGGTCCCTACAG
Organism: Oxyruncus cristatus; assembly: GCA_013399855.1. Taxonomy (NCBI): domain Eukaryota; kingdom Metazoa; phylum Chordata; class Aves; order Passeriformes; family Cotingidae; genus Oxyruncus; species Oxyruncus cristatus. Next base: position 1,690,346 of record VXAY01004698.1, on the reverse strand, counting down.
TGTCAGCACAGGGGGATTCTTCTGATCCCCTGGTGTTCAGGACCTGCCAACCTAAAGGGACGTGAAGAAGGAAAAAAGCCTGTTCCCACAAGCTCTACTCAGCACCAGGCAGGGAACAAGGGGCGGGGGGGAAATCAAGAGCCTCCTGCATCTCCCCTTCCCTCTGGAAGCAAGTTGTTAAATGAGAAGCCTCATTACAAAGGAGTTCCTGGGAACTGCCAAAGTAATTCACTCCCCGGATCATTAAATCCAAAGATAGTCCCATGTACATCTCATGAGATGCAAAGCACAACACAAATTTCACACAGGGAGTTGTATTCAAGGTATATTGCCCACTTAGGAGAGAAAAACAAACAAACTACAATCAGGAAATTAAGCTTCCATTAAGTTAAATTTGGAATATTAAGTGTGTTGCATCCCATCTAGGAGCTCTTGGCTGAAGGTGTTGCAGCAATGCTCACTTGCATCAGCAGAGGATCTGACTCTCCTCTAGCTCACTCCATTTTCCCTTTAGGTTTTTGGGGTTTTTTTAATTACTTCCCTGGTAATTTGACCTGGTGTGAGCTGTGCAAGGGAACGAGATCCTGAACTGCAGACACACCTCCTGTCAGCCCTGGTCTGTATAAAAGCCTCCCCTGCTCCCCTCCCATGCCCTCTCACTGAGCTGCACTGCTGGGGAAGGAACCCAGGACTGGCTCCACAACTGCTCCATGGAAGTGTGTGCACAGTCAGGGACTGTGGCAGCCAAAAATCTGACACTCCGCACTAACACTGTAAACCCTCCTGCACCACTTACAGCACAGCAAGGCGTATTTCCTGAGCCGCCGTTAGTTTTGTGCCAGAGGAGTGAGAGAAACGTGGCTCTTCAAGGGGCTGAAATGCACTGGAGGTGAGGAGGGAGCTGACCAGCTTTTACCTTGGATCATCCACAATTCCTGCTGCCTGCAGTGGCCCAGCAACAGGCACTGAAGGAGAGAGGAAGGCAAACCACTCCTAAGCATCACGCTGCTGTTCCCAGGCCTCTGCTCTGCAGAAGGGACACAGGAACCCCCCCACTGACAAGGTGAACGTTTCTCCCACGCAGCATGTTCCTACTCCAACCAAAGTAAACCACAGGTGAGCACATTTTTAATTAATTTTATCAATATTGTTGTTATTGTCTTTGCACTCTCTGCAGAGCAGGAGGCTGCAAGCTGCCAGCTTATAAGATTGTCCCATGGGCGCCATGCTGGGCAGGCACAGCCATGAGAGGGGAACCCCGTGCTCTGCATGCCCAAGGAGAATAACAGGGCTCTCAGGAAAGTCTGGGAATGTTGGAATAGTTGTGCCTGTCAACTTGTTGGGCTACAGCACCTCCTGCCCCTCATCCACAGGTCACTGTCCTTGCTTTTGGACAAAGACTAAAAGGGGTAAAACTCTAGGCCAGGGAGGGTGGTTTTCTTGCTTATTTAGGGGTCTGGGAAGGTTTTTTTCTGAAGTACAGAACATCAGTGGGAGTCAAGGCACCTCTAAAAATCTCTAGACTGAAGTATGATTACAAGAGTAAACAATATGAAGCAAGACAGAAGCATCCAAGGACCTGAAGAATATTCAGAAGTAGGGCTTCAGAATTCTAAAAATAGTATTCTTTGTGCTGCATCAAAGACCAGCCATTTCCCTGCGCTGTCCCAGAGACAGCAAGGGCAGAGTAACCTGAATATATGAATTTGGTTGTCCATTGGGTAGAATGTTAATCTGACCCGAGGATTTTCTGGATATTTGTACCCTTCACCTGAACCTCCAGCACAAGAGAGAGGATGGGAAAAGTGTAAGACAAACCCAAAACAAAGCACACACCCCCCAAATGAAATAACCCAGCCTAGGAAGTGCATGGTAAATGATCAAAACATGTTTGCCCTGAAGGTTTGAAGCAGTACAAGAGACACATGGCTGTACCTCAAACCCTGGGATTTTCCCCCTGTCTGTACAAGTATCAGAGAACCAACATTTTCTGTACTATTGCTCACCAACAGCACCAAGCAGGATATATGAGTCTCAAAAATCAGCAAAAATTAGTTAGCAGTTTTGCCACTGAGATCTTGAGGGTTTAACTGGGCTGGACAGAGGGGGCTCTGCAAACAGGCTCTTCTGCCCCTTCAGACTCGGTTTAGTTTTTATATTCCCCTCCCTGACAAAGCTCTTTCCATGGCTGTGGCCCAAACTCAGAGCCAGCAGCTCTGGAGCCCTGGGCTCCTCCCAGAACCCTCCTAGACAGAGACAAGACCATGAATAAATGACCTCCTCCTGTCCCCAGTCACACTGCAGTGACAAGCCAGCAGCTTCTGCAGGCACTGGAAACCTCTGGGAACATTGCAGGGATTCACAGCAGCCCTCCAGTCCCAAAGATGCTAAGAAAGAACTGAAGCTGGAAAACTTTGGCACTCCTGTTAATAAGTTACACATGAACAGCGTGGGGGAGAGCTGAGATCATGGGGGCAACTGAAAAAGCCCATTTAGGAGCTCCAGTATAGGATGGCAGCTGTGGGGACAACTGACAGTGGCCACTTCTGTTGCTCCCAGACTTTCATAGTCTGTGCCCTGCTGCCTTCACACCGAGCCAGAACCCCTGGCGTGGCCAAGGCAGCTGAGCCCTGAAGCATCCTGTTATTAGAAGATTATTAATAAGCAACAACTTCTCACTCCAGCTTTTATCTAGGCTTTCTTTAGCTCCAAATTATGCCTGCTGATCACTTATGCAACTATTATGAAACATCTACAGTAAAGCAACACATCCTCATCTTGTCTAATTAAAGGAATTGTAGCCAGTAACAACACCAGCACTCTCTTCTAGAAGAAAAACTGCTAATTATTTTTGCCTTTCAAGAACAAAATGGCATTGATGTGATCAACAAAACAGGTGAGCACAAAGGCAGCCAGGCTTTTGTGCTTCAGGAATGTGCAGTACCAGAGTACGACACAGAAGGGCGAGAAGGAATTAACAGGCTCATTTTGGTCCACTGCACCTTTGAGAGGTGACACCCCACACCTCAGCCCTGCCACCCTGCCAGCCACATCATGAGGGCAGCACGGACAACACTGCCATCAGGGTGCTCATTCCCAGCTTGGATTCAGGAGGGACAAACCCTTTCAACAAGCTTCCTGCAACTGCAGGTCCCTCTGGAAACTCCTCTGAAGAGGGTTTTGGCTCCACTGCTCTTCAGGTTAATTCAACCCCAAGTGATCCAGCAGGAATTACAAAGCATATCCTCAGCTGTTACAAACTGAGGTGGCTCTTTCCAAAAGGACACCTGTGGCACTGCTCCAGGGGTGGAGATGCCCCTTGGGGAGACAGGGGGTGCATGTGTCCTCCCCGAGAGGGGATCCCCGGCACTTCCACGAGCATCCACGTGCAGCTCATGCACCCCAGGGGAGCAGGGCAGGCAGGCACAGGCTGTGCTGATCCCACCAAGGAGATCCCAGGGCTCGGGGAAGGCCTATACCTTCTCCTCGTTGCTGATGTTCCGGCTGGAGGTTCTCCAGGTGATGGAAGGGATGGGGTCTCCCGAGGCCTCGCAGGTCAGGGTGATCTGGTCCTCCAGCTCCATGGCTGTTTTGTTCTCCACATAGGTGATTTTGGGTTTGGCTGGGAAGGAAAAGCAACCCTTGCTCAGTCTGGGGCTCAGGATGGAGCTCGTCTGCCAACAGCAATGTTTGGGACAGGCAGCACTGGGGGAAAAGCCTTTGGAATCGTGACAAGGTCACTGCCATACAGGGAAGGAGCAGAGTGGTGTTTGAGAAGAGGCAACTCCTGGCAGAACTAGAACCTCCTCTATTCATGGTTACAGCTGAGGCTGGTAAGAGAGGACTGGGACAGGGTGTATGTGAAGTAGAATCCATTTAACAGTGTACAAATGATCAGTCCCTGGGATTACCAGCTGAATCTTCCACCTCCCTGTCTACTTTCTCTGCCCCAAATCAGCCTTTTGATAAGCAGCTTTGTCAACTGGCTGCATATGGGACAGGGAGAATTATATTCCTTAACACTCCCAGGTTCATAGAAGGCAGGAAAGCTGCTGATTCATCCCTACAAGCTTCAGGTCATTCACACAGTGGTGGGGTGGAGTTCAGCTCCCTGTCCAGGTTAGAGCAACTGCCACTGAAATGCTAAAGCAGCTTTGAGTGGATCAGGATTCAGCCCTCTGGGCCTGGAAGATACTTCAGGCAGCACGTGAGCCTCATCACGGCAGCCCTGCCCAGGATGGAGCTGGGATGAGTTTCAGACACACACGCACGATGGCAGAGGAGCCCAGCATTCCTTGGGAAAGCAGCAGCTCTGGATAAGCCCCATCAGGCATTAACTGGGATAAGTAGGTTACTTCCAGCTTGCACTGGTGAGCTGCCAACAGGCACTGGAGTGGGAAGGGGGGATGGTAAGAGCATGCTTACCGAAGACTTTGAGGTGGATGGTGGCATCTGCCTCCCCTGCCTTGTTCTCAGCGATGCAGATGTACTCGGCCTCGTCGCTCTTATCCACCTTCTTGATGACCAGCTCGGACCCGTCGTAGTTGAAGCTGTATTTTTCCTCATCGTCAGCCTCCTCCACGGGCTCTCCATCCCTGGGGGCACAAAGCACGAGGGTGTGGTGGGGAGCAGCAGTCAAAGGCTGCACAACCCCAAGAACAGTGTTCCTCAAGTGGGTAGCACTGCCTGGCACTGACATGCAGGGCTGGGAGGGGACAGGGCCAAACAAGCCGACCTGGCTGACCACCTGCCTGCCAGCACTGAATGAATTCCTCCGTTTGCTTTGCTTGCATGCACAGCTTTTGCTTTATCTCTTAGACTGCCTTTATCTCAACCAACAAGTTTTTTTCCCTTCTGATTCTCCTCCCTATCCCACTAGCCCCCAAGTGGGCTGTGTGGGACTCAGCTGCCTACCAGGGTTAACTCACAGCAGAACCTAACTTCAGTTCCATCACGAGGCCGCTCTTTCTCTTGTGAATCAAATCCATTCGTTTCATTCCAGTTAAGATGGTTTTTCTCCTCCAGCCTGGTTTTCCAGGCCTTGGGGAGTCACCCCAGCTCACACCCCCCCAGGACACTGCACACAGCATCTTACTTTGTCCACGTCACGGTTGGCTCAGGAAAACCATCAGCATCACACGCCAAGGTGACAGACTGGCTGAGGTTGGCAGTGGCATTCATAGTGCTCTGCCTGGCACGCACAGAAGGAGGTACTGGAAGAGAAGAAATCCACATCTGAGTTAGCAAGGACAGAAGGCTGAGCAAGAGGGAGCCCTGGGAGGCTCCCCGAGCATCTCTGCAATAACCACAGATGTCACCAGTTACCCAAACCCTTCCACCATCCCCTGCAGGTTTCAATCAACAGGTTTGATGCACGAGCTCTCCAAAGCAACCAGCACAGGGAACAAAGGGCAGGGGGTGGGGAGATGCACCAAAAAAAACCCCCAAACATTGTGGTGGACAAAAGCACCTGTGAGTGCCAACAAGCTCAAGTCCTCACCCTAAGTCACAGGACATTTCAGTCAGATTTCCATCGGATGAGAACTCCGTACAGTGAGGTTCTCACCCCCTGCTCTGCACCGGCCTTGCTCTGAGCTCTCACCATTCACAATGACCTGGATGTCCTTGAAGTTGATCTCCCCCCGAGCCAAGATCCTCCCCTCACACCTGTACGTCCCCTCGTCCGTCTTCTTGATGCCCCGGATCTGCAGGTAGTTGTTGGACAGGACGATGAACCTCACTGGAAAACACAGAAGGGAGGTTCAGCCAGGGATCCTCAGGGAGCTCACTGCAGGTTCTGCTCCCCTCTTGGCCCCTTCTGAGTTGAGACCAGGATTGGTGCAGTGAAACTTCCCTTCCCACCACTAAGGGGAGACGCTGCTGGTTGCCAGGAAAGGAACCCAGCTGTGGAGAGCTGCCAAGTGCTGGTGCTGAGCAGCGTAAGCACTCAGAGAGATAATCCACAGGAACACATTTCCATGTCATTAGAGCAGGCAGTGTGCTGAAGGCTTTATTGCCCTACTACCTGTGGGCCTGCAGCAAGTAGGTGTGACAAACCCAGCTGAGGCACAGCTGGAATCTGGGCTTTGGAGGCCCCTCTGGGCATGGCTGGCTGCAGCTTTGGGAAAGAAAGGGAAAGGTTCTCGCAAGAAGCTTTTAGTCGCTTTTCCTCAAGAAGGCTGGAGAGTGTCACAACATCCAGCTTTTCTGTCTGGTGGCACTTCTTTTACCTGATTGTTTTCTTTTCAGCACTCTTTGGTTATTCCAGTGTCAGAGCCTGACGGTCATTTCTGTGGGAACACCGTTGCCCTGCCACTGCCAAACCCCAGCACCTCGACTAACCGAACTCACATCCTACGACCTAGTGCCAGGCACAAAGTGCTCCCCCTCTCCCTTGTGCCCACCACCCATCCCGTGTGTGAGCCTGATCTGAGCCCTGATGGGAGATGGGCACTTGAGCCCTGAATGGAAGAGCACCAAGACCTTACCATCTTTTTTTAGGATGACATCCCTGCCTTTGTGCTTCCAGATGATAGTGGGAGGCAGTGAGCTGACCACGTCACACACGATCACAGCATCGTCCCCTTCCTTGAATTCCTGGGGGGTGGGAGCGTTCTTGAACATCAGCTTTTCTGAAAGCAAGGGAAGGAGAAAGTCACTGCAGCTTTCCCAGCACACCTCAAGCTGTGCTCCAGACTCAGGCCTGAGGGAAGCAAAGAAATCCCAGAGGGCCCCAAACCGCCTGGAAATCATCCTGTTCCCAAGGGGAGGATAAAGGTGTGTGTGACTGAACACACTGCCCCATTTTCCAGCCCTGTCCCCAAAGAATATCAGTGGGCCAAACCCATTCCCTAAATAACCCACACTGCAAAATGTGACCTTGGAACTGCTCAGCTTCCCAGCGGGAAGGGGAGAAGCTGCCCTCGTGGCTCTGCTAGCCAACATGCTGATGGCTTATTATAAACCTGCTGAACGTGTGGGCCCTTCACTCAACACCAGAGCTGTCCCACAGCGTGTCTGTCACCCACAGCAGCTGCTCCCTCTGGTTACCTCTCCCAGACACTCAGGAGGCGCCACAATCTTCTCCTTCCACCCCTGGCTCTCTGGAGAACTTCCAGCCCTGCCTTTTGGAAGGGTTTAAGCAGCAGCCGTGCTGGCCGTGGGGCCAAGGCTCTCGTTCCTGCTTAACCCGCAAAACCCAGGAAGGAGGAGGCTGCGCCTTCTCAACACCCCCTGCTTTTCACCCTCCTTCCCCCGCTTTAGGCCCAGCCTTTTCCAGGAAGGTACAACCCTGGCTCCCTGCTGCTGCCCCAAGGCAGAGCAGAAAAGGGCGCCGCGGCCTTACGGAAGATCTTGACGTTGACGGTGGCCTCGGAGTCGCCCTCGTCCGCGCTGCTGACCACACACTTGTAGATGCCGGCGTCGTCGATGTTGGCGTTGTAGATGGTGAGGGTGGAGGAGAAGTCATCGTTCCGCACCACCGAGATGCGCTGCTGGTTCGGCGTCAGCTTCTCCCCGTTCGGGGAGAACCACGAGATGTCCTTGTACTTGGCCTCCCCTGCCACTGCGGGCAAGAGGGGAGACACGAAGTGAGACTGAGCCCAACCCTGCAGTCCCCGGCTTTGTGACATGGGGTGAGTCCTGCTACAGCAAAGATCCCCCCTCAGAGTACACTTCCACTTCTGAAGCACTGCCACCAGCAAACCAAACCCACGTGGACACGAGCGATGCCTCAGGCCAGCACTCACCTTGACATAAGAAGAACTTGGACTCTCCAACGCTGATCTCCCCCTGACTTGGAACGATGTCCACTTGTAGAGAGGCTGGGAAAGAGAAGAGCACACAGGGGATGGTTGAACAACAGGAATGGTCTTCAGCAAAAAAGCTTTGCCGGCCTTCCAACCCCCACAGCTCCTTTATTCACCCAATGGAAAGGCAGAGTCCAGTATAACACTCATTTTCTGACCTGAATTACACTGGTACCAAACAAGTGAGAAAGGTCCCCATTCCCATGCCCATTCCATTTACACCCAGCCCTGCCCACTGCAGATCCACGCATGCCCAGTGCCCTTTTCCCCCAGCAACATCCCTGCCTTCTCCACTGCATAAATTATGACCCATTAGGCAGAAAATGTAATTGGATTCTGGCTTTCCTCCAGCTATAGCTTAATTCCACAGCAGATCTGTGCCCTAACAAGCCCAGGTCAAGTTGAATTTGAGGACGCCAAAATAAATAGGTCTTCTTTCAAAACCCCCCTCCCGGTGTTTTCACGCTGTAGTGCATGAAAATCCCTCTCCCAGAGCAGCTCATTTTACCTCCAGACCACAGAGGTGTTATTTTAGCTGCCAAACACACCTGGGTTTTCAAGGAACATGCACTGCTTGAGAAATTAAAACCTGACTGTATGTTCCAATGGCAACATTCCTTAAAGTACTCGGGAAACATATGGATGGGGGGGCGAGGGATTAAGGCTGCAGCTACACCCAGCTGAAGGAGCACTGCCTGCCCTCATTCAGAAAGGAGAGAAGCCCTGGGATGGTCTGAGCACATTCCTGCAGCCAACAGCCGTTCTGACACAGCACTTCTCCTCACAGGGAAACGGGAAGCAATTAATGGGAGCCGGTGGAGCCCCGCAAAAGGACGGTGCCAGGGCAAGGTCTGGGCCACATTTCTGGCTTTGCTCTCCTTGGATTTCAGCAGGCTGTGCTGATAAATGCTGGTGTTCCAGCCCAAAAGGCTGGGGCACAGCAGTGAACAGAACCAACCCAGCCAGGACTCCACTGACAGCAGAGTGTGCTCAGTTCTGGCCACACTCCCGTCCTGCCCAGCCCAGAGCCCTCCAGAGGGGTGACATGCAAGTACCCCTGGATGCCTTGAGGAACAGCAAGGGGTTCATTACAGCCCCTCCTGGCCTGTCCAAGACACCCTTCTGAGCCCTGCAGCGGGAACACAATGAAGCTGTGATTGAATTCTCCACAGAACCGCCAGACCAGCCCAAGCAAGGGCTTTCAGACCAGCCACCAGCTTGCTTTCTCCTCAGGCAAGCACTGCTATCAAACCACGGGGTGCTGGTAAAATGGCTTTGAGCTAATTGAGATGTAATATAAATTCCTGCCCCCCCCTTCCTTTTTTTTTTTTGCCAAGTACACTACATAAATACACGACTGGCCCTCTCCTGCACTTGTGGGAGTTGCTGCCTGCTGGGAAGGCAGTGGCACAGGCTGGGCTTACTAATGCCTTTCATTCCATTCTCAGGTGCTTTCTGTTACAGCTAGAAAGGAGAAAAAAAGGCTCTGTGTAAAGCATTGAACTTTTCCTCACCCCCAAATTCAGCATCTGGGCTCTACCTCACATCTTTTTTTTATGCGTGTCTGTGCCACAGCAGATGCAAAGAACGGGAGGAAACCACACAACCTGGGAATATCTTACTGTAATTCCAGACAAAAGGGCCAGGCAAGAGATCTGAGCCCAGGCAACACTCAGCTCTCAACACTTTCACTTATTTTTTTCCAAGGGCTCAGCTCCTTCTGTGCATTTCAGATTTTCAAGAGAATGAAACGCAGAAACCACCTCTGGGACACAGGAAGGCAAAGCTCTTTGGAGTCTTAGAAAGGAGCAAAGGAAGGACATCCCTGGTTATGCCTCACTCACTCAGTGCTCCCTCTGCTCCACCAGCTGCAAAGTTATCATTAAATCTCATCATTACTGGCCTAAGAAATAGCATTTCTGCAAAGGTTGTGCAGAGGGGCAGCAACTCCTTCACCACCAATCCCCCCGTACGTCAGCACAGCCCCTTCAGCCGTGATGGGAGGCAGGCACAGGGGAAACCTCCTCATGTCATTACTGACTCCAGAAAGGCACTTTTCAAACCCAGAAACTGCCAAGAGATAGAAACTGTGACCTGGTGAGCAGCAGGAACCAGAGAGCCAGTGTTAACAAACCTACTTCACACCACACTTCAGCTTCTTTAATTTAATCCAGGAACAAGATGCTCAAGTACCCCAAGGTAGATCAAAACCCAACTGCTGTTCCAAGTGCTGTTTTACTCCAGTTACCACAGGGAGAGGAAATTCCCAGTGCTCATCTATGCAGAAACACACCAAGGGTACTTATTCAAGGCACAAAACACACTCCAGAAGCTCTCAACATTTCCGCTCTGCCAGAGGTGCTGAGGAGCAAAATTCTACCTGGCATTTTTTTTTAGCTTTTTGTGTCTTCTGATGGTGGGTCTGTGCAGGAGACTGGACAGGCTGTGGGGCTGCTCCAGCCCTGGGGTTTGCTCTCAGACTGTTTGCAAACAGTGCTGAGGCTTTGTCCTCCTACAAATGGCCAGATCCCTGGAGATGGAATTGGGCACATCCATGCTCGCTTGACACCAGGGAGAATCCAGCCCTAATTGTCTCAACCAGCCCTTCCCAGCTGAAGGCTTTGCTTATACCATAACCTGGACAAACAGGTCCAGCAGAACGATGAGCTGTGCCTGGAATTACACAAACAATTGCTCCCTGCTCGCTAAACTTTACTGCTCAGTATATGACCAAACCAACAAACCCAGCCCTGCCACGGGCTTTAATCACTATTTAATCGGTATTTTTGCTTTGCAGTTCAGGCAAACGGAGACTATTTTTTCCACTCTTCATTTAATAGACACTGGGAGCCCATTTGTATTCTGCTTCCAACTTCAAGCAATAAAGGCCTTTTTAGCATCACATAATAACTGCATTAAAAGGCCTCTTCATAATCACACAATAACACTTTTTATAGCTTTGCCCTCCCCCATATCTTTTATCTGGTTACAAAGTTCCCCAGCCCCCAAATAATGCTGAATAATTCCCCATTGATTTGGAAAAAAAAAATAAAAAATTTGCTAATGCAACTTCCTGTTCATCTGTAGTTAAATATAATTAGTTTTGCATTTCAACAAAAGAAACGAGCTCAAATTAAGCCATGATTTTGGTAATAGGCAGGGAGGCTGTGCCCTGCTGGGCTGAGACTGAGCCTAACGCAGCAGGGTTTACCTGGGGAGTAAATAACGTGCCACTTGCAGCAGAGGGAAGGGTGATAATTGTCGGGTATTGGCTCTGTGTCTGCCCAAATTCAAAGGGACTCCAGGGAAGCAGGGTGTGAGTGAGCTGCAGCCACACCCCCAGTCTGGAATACCATGCCAGGGGAATGTCTTGGAACACTAAATACACTCAAGACAAATCTGCACTAATGCAAATCTACTGCGGGGTTATGTCCATGGATAAATGAGAGTTCATCCCCTCACATCCTTCCCTTCCCATAAAACCATCACTGCTTTACAGCCTCCCATCACTTCACCACCGACCCCCAGAAGGTCCCGAGCTGAGCCCTGGGACTGAAGAAGGCCCTAAAGCCCTTTGGCTGCACAGCAGGAGCAGTCCCATCTCACTGCAGCACGAGGGGTCACGTCAGACCCTTCCCAGCCCGCCACCTCTGCCAAGAGCGCTCCAGCTCCCTGCCTACCCCCGGAGCCCCGCTCACACCCAAACCCCCCGTTCTCAGGGCTCTCTCTGACAGGCACCACTCCCGGCCTGGAACACAGGGAACACAGGGAACTGGGATACATTTGCCTGGGAGGCAGCAGAGTCCCTGCCAGGGCAGCAATCCCTGTCCTCGGGCCACTGCTGTCACAGGTAACCCCTGCAGTGGTGCCTCACAACAACATGCAGGAGAAGCTCGGGGAAAATGCAGCACCTTTTGGCAAATAAAGCACAACAGGGATGAAATCAGCCGTGTGTATCCCCTGTGTTCCCTTGTTCATGACTGTTCCTTTATTTTCATTCATTTCTAGCAACAGTTCTGCCATTAAACTAAATACCAGAAATAAAAATCATCGGGAAAAAAATATCTACTGGGTCTAATGCCCAGAGCTCTCTGAGTAAGGGCAGGATTTGTAAAGCTTGCGAGCACAGCAGATTATGGTGAAAGCCCTCAGGATTTAATACACAACAAAGGCTTAACAAGACAAAGACATGCCTCCTGTACACGGTCACTTTATTAAAAATACGCTGACTGCTCAGGAGGAGAGGAGGAGGCAGCTGGGATTGATCCCAGCTGGGCTGCAGATCCAATTCCTCCCCCGTCGCCATGGGAACCACTCCCTAAATCTGCCAGGAATTGGAGGAGGGGACGGCTGGTACCTTTGGGGAATATCAGATCATACGGATTCGGGGAGGCAGCAAACAGCGGCTCAGCTCAGCACAGCACAAAGAGAGAGATGTGGCCAGAGCTACGTTTCGAGGAGAAGCAGCTGCAAATAAAAGCACCACGGCACAGCCTGGGCTGACCTGGATGTGAGAGGGTGCTCCTCACCCACCCTGCTCCTGAATGCTCCCTCCTGTACCAAAGCCATCCTGAGAACGCCTGCACTTATTTAAATACTATTAACACCTTTTCCTGCAGAGACTTAGGAACCAAAGTAGAACTTCTCAGACCTATCAGTGGCTTTACACGGAACACAGTTTTATGCCTCTTCTGATGGCCTTCCTGACAGAAGCTTTTTATTGCCATGGATCATAAAACTAACAGTCCTATTTGCCACAGCAAATATTTTCATTTACCTGAGGCAGAGTAAGCCAAGATGCTTTATGGAGCCATTAAATCAGAGTATGGACAATTTTAACTAAAAACTATGGAAGCTGCGATGTTCTGCCAAAAAAAGAAATTTGGGTGAGTGACACTGCGTAAAGAACCCAGAGAAGATGAGAAAAACAGGATTTCCTAAAGCTCATGATTCAAGACTAATCTTGCTGTGGCCAGTTTCTCTTGGCAGCCTGTGAGCAGCACACACACTGCATTTGGGGGAGGACAGAGCTCCGAGGCTCCTGGAAGGTCCCTGACATTCCCCAAAGGAAGCAGTGCAAGCCCCGTTCCCCCTCCAGTCTGTCATTCAGCCTTAGCACCTCATCCTTAGCACGAGCTTTGACTTAAAGTACTGAAAATGATTCTTCCCCAACCCTGGGGAGGTAGTTTTGGAGACATACTTTTAGCAATGGTTAAAGGTGAACTGGCCGAAAAGCTCGAAATTTAGTATTTACTTCACAGAAATCATTAACTTCAGTGTAACATCCACAAAACTGCAGTTACCTTGATTCGCTCCAGGAAGGCACGTTCCAGGTCTGGCTTGTTCATTCCACATTTTAGAACAGTTTCTCCCTCTGCTAATTCACATGGGAACTTCTCAGGAGGAAAATAAACCTTCCTCTTGTACTTCAGTTAAAAGGGAGAAGAAAGAAAACATGGACTGTAGTTTTTCTCTCTTCTCTCTGTTTCCAAAGAGGTCAAATCAGGCAGAAGCAAAGCTCTCAAATTCTTAATTGCTTGTTTGTGAAGCATCATTAGATGTAGTTACAGACTGTTGTGAGCAGGACTTGGTTTCTCCTGCTCCCAGGTTTGGCAACTTCTGCTCCAGGTCATTCCTCTTCCCAAAGGACTTGGATGAAGGTGACAGGGACAACAAAGCCCTCATCCATAATCCTGATGTGGCAGAGCAGACAGCCAGGCTCCAATTCCAAAGGTTCAACCAGATGAGCTCTTGAGGTCCCTCCACCCTGGCCTGCTCTGGTTCTGTGACATTGTTTCCCCCAGAGACTACACATTTTTTGTCCTTACATCTCACTGTGATGTAAGGACAGACAGGTGTCTTACAGACACCCAAATCCAAGGCACCTTGAAGAATTCCTATAGGAGTTTATCCTGGTTTTGTCTAGGAAAGGATTTCACACTTGGAAATCCAAGCCCTTAAATATTCCTCCTGCACCGAGGGCCTTGCTGCCTCTCCTGAGCTGTGGCTCACAAACACTTCAGAGAGAGCACTACATATTGTAATAGCTTAAATTCGTATCTGGAGCCATCATCTGCCAAGTGCAAAGTGCCAGGAATCAATAGTTCATTTAATGTGTCTATTAATCTTTCATACCTAGTGGGACCTGGGAATCCTGTGATAGCTGAATATCACTACGTAGTTTGGAAAGAGCTAAAAATCATGGGCTTACACTGATAATAAATTGGGATCATCGACGTTGCCTTACAGCTTAATATTCCAAGATTAAACAGTCCCATTTCTCCTTGCTACATTCGGTGAAAAAGAAATTTAGTTAAAAAATTAAATAACATCAAAAACATGGGAAGGTTCTTTCACTGCGTAAAATCACATGGGAAGAGCAGAAGGCATAAGGAAGCAAAAGAACAAGAAAACATGTCAGTATTTATCATTCTTGTAATTTTTTGTACAAGCCTTCGATGATGGTGAACAAAACCACCTCAGCCACTTATCCCCCATGGACAAAGCACTGTCACAGGGCAGACTACTGGATGTTTCTGGGAATTTGGTGAACTTCCTTGAACACACCAGTGCCTCTGGAAATACCACTGTAATTTGTGGGCAGGCTGTGATAACATTTGAAGCAGGATATTAACCGTAAGACCTTTTGCAACCACCACACCGATGGAACCTCCAGAATTTCAGCACGTCCTTAGGACTATCAGCATCATTAATGCGGCTTTCCACTGAATCAAAACTGAAGCACTGATAGAATGCAAACAGAAGCCCAAAGACTGGGAAGAATAACATGCTAATACAGTGTCCTATTTGCTCAACCAGCACAGGAACAAAAAATCCCTTCGGGCAAGAGTGACACAAGCTTGTTTGCTGCCTCCCCTCTGCTGCTGCACCACTGCTTTAACTCTCTGGGTGTCGGACTAATGTCAAGTCACAGGCAGTAAATCAGTGCCCTCCTCATTCAGGCACTGCAATGTAGAGAGGAGGAATAGCTTACACAAACTCAAATGTAGACATCATTTACAGCCAGGGAGCCCAGAGAGGGGTGATCCCAGGGAAGAAACAAAAGGAATCTGAACCCAACCAGACCCAGTGTATCCCAAGGCCTCACAGCATCAGCTGTGACTGGCAGGATAAACAGGCACCAAATTGCCACAAGGCAGGAAAATGCTTCATCTACTGTCCTTTGGGAAGTCTCCTGGAAACCCAGAGAAACTCAATCTCTGCAACTCATAAGTTATGCAAGTCAGGCAAAGGACGTTTTAGCTGAGCATTTGTGCTTCAAACAGTAAGAGAACTGTCAGAGTTCAGGAGCAAACCCCTCTTGGTCACTCCTTGCAATAACTCACTCCAAGACTTGCAGCAATTTACTCCATGGAAGCACCAAGAGAAAACCTCCAGAGCACTCTAAGCACACCTGGATTTTCACACCCCTGCCTGTGCAGTAAAACACAGGATACAGGGAAAATCTAGAATAGCAGAGACCTGGAGCCCTGCTGCTGTCGCTGGATGCTTCATGTGACACTGCTCTTGTGACAGCTCTCTAAAAAAAAAAAAAACAAAACCTAAAATACCAAAATCAAGAAGTCACACACACAGATTCACCTTCTGACCCCGCTGGGCAACTGCTCCACACAGCTCTGAGCACACCAGGCACTAATATAAGAGCTGGTTACTTTTATTCATGCTCTGATTTACATCCCCTCACTGCACTGGGCTCTCTGGGTGTTACAGTGCCTGAACTCAGAGCAGTGGCAGGTGTTCAGCACCTCTAATTCATCCTGCACGCATAAAACCACCCAAAAAAAAGGAACTGTCCACTGCAGCAGTTTGGAAGGGAAGGGGCACAGCAGAGAAGGCTGTAACCTGTGAGAGCACAGCCCAAGGCACAGCTCATCACCAAGAGCAGCCCTGCATTAAACCCATCCAGGCTTCCTAAGCTGTGCTAAAACCACTGCAACCCCACCAAACTTAACGAGCAAAATGTAAGCAACAAACATTCTATAATCCCAGGGAAGCAAAACCAGCCTGGTCAAACCCCACACACGCTAATCCATCACTTCTCTCTCCTTCGTTTCTGCCTCCTCCAGGACTTCTCGCAGGAGGGAAACATCAGAACACTCTGGCCTGTGAAGTTCAGTGCCTGTCACAAGTCCTGCTCACTCCACACCCCTCCAGACCCTTCCTCTGCAGTGGGCTCTGGTATTTCCTGCACACTCCGAGTCTTTCCGAGGATGCTGCATTTGTTTCCATAGTAATGTTACTTGTTTACCCTCCTCCTCCATTGCTTTTGACCAAGGAATGGCTGTGTCTCCCTAAACTTTATCTCCTCAGCGTAATCAAACCAGCAGAACCCAGCCTGACTTGATTACTGCAGTAAAGTGAGAGATCCATGCTCTTCTGAATGACATCAGCTTATATTTTTATTTACTGGCTCATGAATCCACCTGCGTAACGACAATGAGAAGTCACTCTCAGGCTTTTATGAGATACAACATTTGCTTTTAAAGAGAGCTGTGTCTCACAGGCAGAGTTAACTTTTGGTAACTGGTGAAAATCCACTTGTGCTCTAATTGCTGCCCTGTCTGATGGCAAGAGCTTGACATTAGTGGTACTTATTTATTATACTTATTTAAGTCGTACTTAATTATTTAAATGTAATGAGCTAATACACTAGAGTGGTAACCACGATTTTCAGAATATCTGGGCCCAAATTAAGAGTCAAAGCAGGGTTACTCTAAAGCAGCTTTTCTCCTTCGGGCTCCATTAGAAATCTCAACCCCCAGATGGTTATTTAGATGTCCAGCGTGGCCCAGTACTGAGCACTGAACACCTCCTGCCCAGGGATGTCTGATTCCTGCTCCGCGCTCTCAAATATCAGACCTTTTTATTGAGATGTGTTCCCTAAATAGGAACTGTCACAGGAGGGATTACCCAGCCTGGAACTGGAGTTAAGCTCTTTAGGGGAGGGGCTGTTCTGTTTACAATTTAAAGAGCATTTCCCACACAGGACCCCACTCTGCCACTGTGGCCCCTGTGCTCTGCCACTACATGGGTGAGCCAGGTCCAACACCTGCTTTCCAGCAACAGTCAGGAGCAGCTTTTGAAGCAGAAACAGGCAGAGTTAATCCCCAGGATAACGTGCAGCCAGGGACTGACTCCACCTGACCCCTATTCACTAATGGCCAGGAACATTCTGTGAAGCCTGAGGATTTATCTGTCTTCTAAAGCTCCCCTGTATACATGAATTTCCTTCATGCTGTCATGACCAACGCCCTCAGGCACGGGGTGGGGTTGCTGGGGTGCCCTGTGCAGGGCCAGGAGCTGGCCTTGGAGGGTCCTGACAGGTCCCTTCCAACTCAGGAGATTCTCTGACAACTTTCACTAAGAGATCTACAAGTCCCCAAACACAGAGATGATTACTGAACACAGATGCTTCTCCTTTTCTTCATCAGAAAGAAAGATGTTCATTTTATCCCCCATTTGACCAATGTTAACAGCTTCAGGCAATGCAAGAACACTCCAGTTCTCCTGTGACACCTGAGGATCTGTTTAAGCCACAGCAGTCAATGGAAACATTTCTCTTAACACAACTATTTTCTACTTCACCCCTCCTTGCACAGAGCAGCTGTCAGGGCTCATGGAATCAGCTTTGCCTCATTTTGCTGCTCTTTTCAATGTTTGCATTGCAACCGTAGTGCAGGAACTCCGCTACAGGGCAGAGCGCAGTGATCTGTGAGGGCAAAGACCTTTGGGCCACCCGAGGATTCCTCTCAATTCCTTTCCTTCCACGCTCCCTCCTGCTCTCCAGGGCGTGAAACAACAGCATAAGAACCCCACCACTGTCACAGAACACACAGCAGCAGAGCAGAAGACGCACAAGGAGTAAGACAAATGTCCTCTGAGAGTACAAGAGGAATGAAAATGTTCTCAAACTGGAAAAAAACCACCAGACGCACCCGAAGTGATCAATGGGGAGGCTTTGCTGAAAGAATAAACCCAAGTGTCAGTGCATTGCCATGATTAACAACAGCAAAAGCTCCTGTACCACTAAAAAGCCTCGTGGAATCATTGTTACTATTATTAATTGCTCTTTACTGTAACAAGTCCCCAAGGACCAGTGAGATGTGCCAGTGTCTGAGTCTCCCATACAATATCCTGCCTGTCATCTCCACCATGGAGAGCCAGGATTTGTCCTTACAGCCCCAGCCCCACACTTCCCAACCTCACCCAGACCCACAGCAATGCAAATAATAACCAGCAACAGGAGAAAACACTAACACGGGGCAGACTCCACCCGGCGGATCCTTGCACTCATTTCAGGCTTAACAAGGGAACTTGGGCAGCACAAAACTTATGTTGGGCCAACATAACACTGCAAAATGCAGTCAGGCTCCCAACAGTACGTGTGGACAGGCAGCAGGAAGACCAGCCGTGGTAGAAGGTTCTGGATGTGATTAAGAGCATCTATAAAGCTGGAGAGCTCCATTTCCAACAATTTCCGTTGAATAAGAAATTTCCAATAAATTAAATGAGGTGAGTTCCTCAATATCTGCAGGACCTTAGTTATTTGCAGGGTCCTTTTCTCATCCATTCCCCACCCCCAAAAAAAAAAAAAAAAAAACAAAACACCAAAACCCACAGTTCATCACCTCTTCCCTGATAAAACTTGGCTATAAAACCCCTGCCCTATGGAGACAGAGCAATGATTCATCCAGCAAAGCAGGTCATGGGAGACGAGAGGAATAAATAACTGCACCACAGGAAGGTCCAAAATCTCAACTCACGCACATTGGGGCTTCTCAGTTTACTAACCAAGCAAATAAATGCTGGAAGAATAACTGAGAGCAGTGGGGTTGTAAAGACAGGTTAACTACAGCCTTGCACCTTCAGCCTTTAGCAGAGCAGCAGAGCTCATTGTGGGCACTGGGAATCATTTCAGCAGGAACCAGAGGAATTATTTTAGCAGGGACCAAAGGAATTCCTTTAGCAGAAACCAAGGAAATTATTCAAACGTTTTCTTTCGAAGGAGAAATGAAGGGGGGGGAAAAAAAATCTACTTAGTTTATTTGATGGAATGAACAGTAACAGGTAAATGCAATCACTTACTTGTTTTAAAATAAACAACATGCTGGAGAAAACTGGGGCAAGGGAGGTTGGAAAGGACAAAGAGCAGATCTAGGGTGTAGATCTTGACAGGATGAGCAATGTCCTTGACATTCTTCAGTGGCCATAAAAATAAAGAACTTATATTCCTTATGGGAGAAAAAAGGAAAACATGTATTCAGACATTCTCCCCTCATCCCTTGACCACCAATACATGAAATAATCCTTTGTAGGTGCCCATGAAAACCAGGGCCAACTTCCTCAATGACACGTGGAAGGATTACATGTAGATAGGGTTTGTTTTTTTCCTTCTAAACTCATATATTTTAAGGTCAGAAGGCCCACCCTGCTTGTCTTCTCCTTTAAGGGGTCTAAGGAGGGAAGGCAGGATCTGTTAGGAAGGCTTAGTTCCAGCCACAACATCATTAACTGTGGCTAATCTGGATTTCATGTGCCAAAGTAATTGGGTTCCGAGGCTGCAACCAGCAATTCATCACCTGGGCACCGCTGAGCCAGAACCCCAACAGACCCAACGCTGCACATCCTGGTTACCAGGAGGAGCCAACACCTCCCTGGCAGGGGAACACTCAGTATCAGCCTCATGGGGGCTGCTCCTGCTCTTCCCTTGGATGGTGCCTCTCCGGGTGTTTCTCCAGCACGTTCCCAGTGAGACACCCGAGTTTTGTGACATAAATCCCTCTGACAACGGCAGCGCTGCTCCCACGCCCGTGTCCACACACAGAACCCGCCTGGCTCAAACCGGGAGTCCAGCCCTGCCCTCTTTCACCCCACAGAAATGAACTTCCCCCAAAGCACCCTTACCCTCGGCTCCTAATCCCTGCCTGGCAGGAATTCCCAGGCAGAAGCCAAAGCTCAGGATGGCAACAGGTTTGAAAGGCTCCATCTCCAGGGAGCCCGAGTACAAACACACTGCACCCCCCCCAGGCACTGTCACTGCACTCGAGGACAGGCGTATTTTCCACTCTCCTTCAGAAAGGGCTTTGACTCAGGGAGGCAACAGCAGGTTAATGGCCATGGAAGGGCAGAAAGGACCCCACGTTCCCATTTTCCGTGAGGAAGAAAGGACTGACATCAAAGCTGATTCAGTGTAATGGAAATGTTCATTTTCTCCCGCTGCAAGCAGCAGGTCTGAGATGCCCACTGCCATCAGAATGCCTGAAAAATGGGAATGGAAGAGACCCAGGTCCACAACCTGTCTGGCTCAACCACCTCTGACCCCGTCCAGGGGTTCCACCACAATAATCACAGTTGTAACATGGATTTGGAGTTCGAGCTGGGACAGTGCTGCCTCCAGCCTGGCACTCTCCTACAAAAGGTAAAGCAGAGTTTCAGGTTCTTCCTAAAATAATCTCCTTACCTAAAGCCTTAAATCATACCACTTTGGTTTTGAACTTCTGGAGAGGTGAAGAATGTTCCATTAAAACTCCCACCTGATCTGCCTGGGTGGAGTTGGATTATTAGAAGGAGCAAACACGTCATCTGAGAGGGGAACACGTAACTTCTCATGACACACAGAGAGGCTGAGCAGCAGGTAACCAAGCTCCACATCTGCCCTGTAGAACCAGCACCGAGCCTGTGCTGGAGGAGGCTGGAAGGGCCCAGAGATCCCTCTCTGCTGGGTTTCCCAGGACTGCAGCTGTGCCCTGTGCCTTCCTGCAGCTCCTCTTCCAGGCAGCATTCAGGAGAAAAAACAAAGGGAGAGGGACAAGCACCGTCTCTCTCACCCCTCCTCAGACACTTCTCGCTGCCTGGACAGTGCTCTCAGGCCCTTGGAGGGGTTTTGGGGTGTCCCGTGCAGGGCCAGGAGCTGGGCTGTGATGGTGCTTGTGGGTCCCTTCCAGCTCGGGGTGTTTTGTTATTCCATGAAGGTGCAGAAAGGCACGGAGGGAGGGGAAGGAGGCAGCAGAAAACTGGACTGCTCCAGTCCTCCCTCCACAACTGCTCCTGCTGCCACTTCTCCAGACCTTCCCCACGTGTTTTATGAGAAGCAGATGGGCCCCCGACCAGTGTGTGATCGAGTTCCCCTCCGCAGCTGCACAGCCCCGAAACTGCAGAAATAGCAGCAGAAATCTCTGGAATAAATTTTTTCCTGCCACTAACAACTGCTTGCCTTGCTGGAATGAAGACCATAGTGGGGCTGGAAAGCTTCCCTTCCAGTGTGTCAAGAGCCACTGGTGGGTTTATTTTGAGCCACAATGTATTTCTGTATTCCACAATGAAATTCCAGCAGCCCGTGCCAGATGACACTCCCCTCCCCAGAAGGAAAAAGCAGCTTGTACAGGCTGCAAGAGGCAGGAACACAATGCAGACCAGAGAGGTAAAATAATAAACATTTCTTATCCAAGAGCCATTTTGATGGGAAAGAAAAACATGGCCACTAATCCTTAATTGCTTCTGTTCTGCTTGGGTCAATCCAATACAAAGTTTATATCCAAACCAGAAGTTTCCAAAGCAGGAGGTAAAGCCACAATGAGTTTCCCCAACGATTTTCACCAGCAATGGGCACCTCATCTCTCAGTGAGTTCTCTCTGCACCGTGGCCTTATTTTGGGCATGATGACTCCAATAATGCCAAGGCTGTCAAACACTGCAAACAGGTTTTACATTTGCAATACCAGAAAAAAGGGGAGGGGGAAAACCAACCCAACCCAACCCAAATGGAGTGCAGCACTACCTTCACTTCTGTATCTGCCTGTCAAATTCTGTGATCAGAAATGTAGGTGAGGCCCTTTATCCACTCTCCATTCAGAGAGTTTAAACATCTCTTTGTACCACCCCACAAACCAACAAAATGCCTTTTAATTTCCTGAGAAGAAAACTATCCCAGTTCTTCCAAAAAAACACCACTCGGTCACTAACTCATCATTACCAAGAGATATTTTTGGGTTTGAAGCTTTTTCTTTCCTGTGCCCACAGGGAAAGCATTCCAAGTGTGCCCTAAGGCAGAACACAAGGCCTGAGCTGAGGAAGCAGCAGATGTGAGAGCAGTGCAGATTCCTGGGGCCTTCAAAAACCAGATTGCACCTCTCAAACTGTGCCCTGCTTTGCATCACCCTGCAGAACAGAAATTCACTGGGGGGCATCACAACACGAGGCAACAACCAGCAAAGTCACTGGCAAGTGAAAACTTCCCAGACACTGCTTATTTGGGCAAAACAGGAATGAAAAAGCGAAGGTTTCAAACTTTCTGTGGCTGATTCTTTGCTGTCCTGGGCACTAAGAAGGTGATAGGAACCAAATCTCCCATGAATGCCTGATGGAGAGGGACTTGTGACAAGGACAAGAGGGAATGGGTTCACACTGCCAGAGGGCAGGGTTAGATGGGACCTTGGGAAGGAATTCCTGGCTGTGAGAGTGGGGAGGCCCTGGCACAGGTTTCCCAGAGAAGTTGTGGCTGCCCCATCCCTGGAAGCGTCCAAGGCCAGGTTGGAGCAACCTGGGCTAGTGGAAGGTGTCCCCACCCTTCCAACCCAACCCATTCCATGATTCCACGGTTCTCACCCCACATTTGCAGACTGCCGGCTCAGAACTGCCCAGGAATGAGCAGGGGCTCTCTCCCAGCCTGTGCTCCCAGGGTTATTTCCCACTGCAAGCCTTCCTGCAGGTCAGCCCCTGGCAGCCAGCCCAAGGCAGCAGCACTGTGCACTGGTCCCAGCCCCAGCTGACACCCCAGACCTGCGCCGGGGCTCGGCCGGGGACAGGAGCCCCTTCCCAACAATGCCTCTGGTGCTCCAGACACTCATCTGGGCTCCCCAAGGAGCTGCCAGCTCGGGCTGCCATCCAGACATCTCCACGCGCCCCAGGGAGCGCGGCGAGGAGGAGCCAGACACTACCTGATCCCATCTGCCTCCCGCAGCTCTGCCAGCCCAGCCAGCTGGTGTCTAGGGAGACACAGCTCTGCCCGAGCAGCAGGATCCCAATTCCTGACAGCAGAACACACTGGGATCCCTAGGACAGGCCACGCTCTCCTGTCCTGGTGTGCAGCACGTTTTGCACACACAAATTCCTAAGCCACACCCTCAGAGCCCGCTGCCGCTGTTCCCCCCCAGCCCGACACTATTCCAGGTACAAAACAAAGCCTCTGGGAATGACCTGCAGGGCCCAGCAGGACTCAGGAATAGGGAGAAGTTGTGTCTGACAGTCAGCAGACCTCTGCCACGAACGCTGGGCTGCCTTAATGCCCCATGGAGAGGGACTTGGGACTTTTCACCACAGATCTCCCCTCCGTGATCTTCAAGTGTCGGGAGCCCCCACATTAAAACTGGTTACTGGAATCCACTGGTTTTTAAAATATCTGCCAAATCATTTCTCGTTGTTCCTGTCTCCCATGGGTGATCTGTGCTCTTTCCTCTCTAAGGAGAGCAGGTAGTGCAGGGCAATTTATTAACTCTGTGGTGCTGAAAATGATCCCACGGCAACAACCCAACAGCCTCAAAAGAAGCAAACAAGCTATGAACGAGTGAGGGGAGGGAATTCTCAGCAAGGAAAAAAACACAATTTAGGAGCTTACAGCGGGAAATACAGCTGGAAATAACGCCACAAAATCTTTTACACTATCCAGTATTCTTAATGTTCTAAGATCAAATGATTTATTCACCTGTGTGACAACACAAACTGCAGCCACAGAAATGACCAACCCGTTTGCTTTCAGTGTCCTTCCCTTCCCGGGGCACAACAAAGGCAATAAAACAGCTCAATGCCAGCCTGTATTAAGCCAGAGATTCAGGTAACTGAATAATCTGCCCCGGGAATAAAAGCATGGAAAAGAAAAGCGGCCTCATTGGGATGTTAATGAATGCAGCATCATTAACACTAAATTACCGGCTCCAGAGTTAAACACGGAATGTAAGTAGACTTTGAACCAAGCCAAGCAAGTTAATGGTTGCATCAAACAACGGGGTCAACCACTGCACTGCCCCAGTTATTAAAATGGGAATTCTTGTTGTTATAGGATGGCATTGAAAGGAATTTACTGGCGCTTTTATGTTTTACATTCGCTCTTGGAGTGCTACAGTTATTCAAACTATTTGGCACGCTGAGTTTACGGCCACAAAGGGTGTTTTGTTTCTGGCGAAGTGAAGGACAAGACAGACAAGGACAGATAAAAATAAGAGGAAGAAAAGGAGACCGAAGATGACAGAGCAATGAAACTGCAGTGCCACATTGAGGGGAGCATCTCACTGAAGACTGGAGTGCAAAAACTTCTTAAAACAAAGGCCAGCACCACAGACCACTAAGCAAAAGAATTCCACTGCCAAGGGCAGTTCCAGTGCTTTTCAGCTGATACTGTATGCCAAGAATAATAAACAGGAACAAGCCAGAGAGACATTTTCAGTCAGCCCCTCTGCCCTGCCCCACCACACCGTGTTCTGCAGAAAGCTCTGCGTTCTCATCCTCTCTTTTAGAGCTAATCTAGCTAAAGGCAGGATAAAATACCAAAAAATAAATGTCACACTCAAGGCTGGGAGCTGGACCCAGTATAATCTTGGTCACGATTAAAGTAATGCAAAGGAATCCATTGCTTCTTGCCCACTCCAGTTTTGGCCTTTTTTTTTTTCCAGGGACCACTTTTTTTTCCACTGTGCAGGTGCCTCTACTAAGATGAATTTATACACTTTCTGCAATAAAACAGCTCCCAGGAGAGGCACCCATGGAATTTCTCACAAACAGACAGTTGCCAGTTAAACCAAGTCTGACTGGAGTCCTCTGTTACATCCTCACTGGAGACTCCCCCCACACACATAACCCAGAAGGGAAAAGGCAGAGCTCCCAGAAGGAAAGGAAGAAATAGGGAAAAGGAAGCTCCAGGAGAGGGAATGGGTTCCAGAGACCATAGGAGGGAGGAGTGTGTGAATTATACCCTTTTCCTGGGGCACATTCTCAGCAGAGTTCCCCCCGAACATGGATGATGGAGGACAGTGTTGTAGTTCATGGGGTGACCATCACGCACCTCCTGAGAGAGCCCCGTTCAGCCCAGCCTGTGCTTCGAACTTGAACTCTTCCCAAGAGGGAAGGCTCCGAGGGGCAGGGAAGGCTGTGCAGCCCTAACTCCCCTTACAGTAACACGTGGTACCTTATTTCAAGTGCAAAAATTCCTGGGCTTTCCACGGGAGCAACAGTGTTGGGAGAAACACTGCGAGAGGAGGAGGTGGCAGCAGAGGGAGGGACGGGAGTGGAAGGAGCCCCATACTGTGTGATGTGCTACAAAATTCCTGCCAAATCCACCTATAATAAGATTTCTTTCTGCAAGAAATCCCACAGGATCCAATATGTGTTTTAGTTACCAGCCTTACAGAATAAGCCCAAATCTTGTGCTATTCTTGGTGCTTCTGGGCACCATCTGCATTGCAGGGTTTCTGCTGTGGTTAACCAGTGTCCTCATGACAAAATAATGGGGGTCTGGGGGCTTTTTTTTCCAGCCCAATGAGAAAAAAATAGCAGGGGCCCCTTAATTTAAACAACATTCCCCCTATGAAACAGCACCCTAAACAAAATCTGGTATTGCATTAAAAAATCTCTAGCTGCAAAGGAAAAATCTGACCATGTTCTATTCAAATCCACCATAAATCCCACGAGGATATGCCCAAAAATTGCAGCAAAGAGACAAGGACCCTCCACCAGCAGCTGGCCCTAAGAAAATCCAAAATAAATCTACGTAACAGCTAATTAAAAAAGATAAATCTGTGCCCTTTCTTCACTCGAGGAAAAGTAAAAAGACTTCAGCATCTGGGGGGGGGAGGTAAAAAGCCAACAACATACCCAGCAGTATGTTTGCATAACTAAAGCACCCAGAGGAGGCACAAAAAACATTCTTCCCCCCCGCCCCCCTCCCCAAAAAAAGGGGAAAAAAAAAAAAAAAAAGCCAGGCTGGCTGTAAATAAGAGCACTCAGGCACTCAGGTCACTGCAGTAAATCACAGCCCTTAATTTCATGTGAAAGGAGGGAATGTTAGACGACCACAGGACCCTCAAAGAGCCCTTTGTTAGAAGGGAGTCCTGTGCATAAATACGTTTCAGAAGCCCAGAGAAAGGAGGCTTAGAAAGGAAAATGCCTCTGGATTTTATTTTTTTTTTTTCTCCTGGCCTTATTTTATCACCTTTCAGAGAATAAAGACGCTGAAAATCAAGAAGAGATAGAACTGACAATTAACCTATTAGCACACACGAGTAACCATTTCATTTGCACTATTTCAGTAGCGAAGAGTTCTTCCAAAGGGCTCTGTTACACCTCTGAAGTCACAGGAACTCGGGAGCAGCAGAATAAAAGCCCGGAGCAGAAGTTATTCTGCCTTTATTATTACTGCAGCTCACACCAGCACCAGCGCTATGGATTAATATGACTAAAAATACACTCCCCTGCCAGAGAAATCTGGGAAGTGCTCAAAGACAAGGGCTGCGTCCTGCACTGCTGTAGCATCTTCCAAGGCTGATTATTGCCCCCTCCCATCTCAAACAGGTATTTTACAGTGGGTTTAGCAGCACTCCAGATCCTGCCTTGGTGAGACTCCGATGGAAACTTCCCTGTGAATGTCTGTGGTAAACTGGGGAACGCTCCCAAACATCCCCGTCAGTGACTTATCTCTTCACATTTGATCATGAGCTTCCCACCACTTCACTGACAACGTCCTGGAGGGCCGTATATGACCAAAAGCTGAGCCAAAAAGCAGCTGCAATTCCCCCAGGGTTGGTGCCATGCTCTCCATGGAGCCAGAACCACCGAAAAAAAAAGCCTTCAGATCCCAACAGTCCAAAGCCAGGGGCATCAGAAGGGAGATGAAAGAAATTATTTTAAACCCTACAGCGAAGTGCCACATCAGACATGAGTGGAGAGACCATTAAAGGCTGCACATTTACAGCCAATTAATGGGAGAGATTGTTTTTCCCCTCAATCTGCACAAGGGTTCTGCTGCTTTCAGAGCTGAGATGTGCTTCAGTGCTTCCAAGCGTTCTGACAAACCCAGCAACCTGGGCTGCCTCCACTGCACCGTGCCAGGGTGGATTCACATCTGACAGTTCCCGGTTTTTTCCCTAAAAATGAGTATTTGTGTGGGAATGGGAACATTTCTGATCAGAAATGAATTACCCTGTTCTCTGACACGACGCGCTGAGTCTGTAATTAAAGAGCTCCCAAATGGAGGCAGCGGTTTGCTAAAACTGAGCCCCACATTAATTACACCCTCCCCGAGCATCCTGCATTGTTGTGGGTTATAAATGGAACACTTATCAGCACATGATGCGACTGGTCATTAAATCACGTGGGAACAGAGTAGCTGGACTTGTATTCCACGGGCACATCCTCTGTGCTGCTTCCCAAAGGAAAGGAACACGCTCAGCTGGCAGCTGGCAAACACTTTACCCTGGGCTTAACCTGTTTGTCAGCAGACATGGCAAATGGACTTCCTACAGGAGCAAGGAGTGACAGGAAAAGGGGGAATGGCTTCACACCCACAGGGAGCAGGTGGACATTGGACAGGAGGAAGAAATCCCTTCCTCTGAGGGTGGCGAGGAAATCATGATGAAAAGCTTCATTTTCATCCGCAATACACACATTAAATGTATTTATTATCAACAGCTCTCACATTAGGGGATATTATGCAACAGACTCCAGTCCCTGCCTGAGGCTGCAAAGAATTTTAAGGGGTTTTAAGTAGTACAGACGATGAAAACAGCCTTGTGTTGTCACCTAATTCAGTGTATGTGGAATCCTTTCTCACCTGAACCACGAACTAACAGTCTGCTGCCCTCCTCATGAAGCCCTGCAAATGGATGGAACCCAGAACTGCTCAAATTCGCACCAGATTCAGAGCCCGTGAGGTCGCAGGCACAAGAAACCCTTTAGAAAGGGCAAGGGCTACACCCCAAGCGTTCACTGAGAGACCTAATTAAACACAAACCATTAAAACCACTTGAATCTCAGAACCAATGAACAACCCCCTCCATCCACAAAACCAGGGGAGGAATCTACATGTTAAAAGCAGCCAACTCTCGTAAACAAGAACTGGCACCGCTCCAGCCCCAAAACTGTGCTTTCAGTGAGGAGCAAAACTGGAACTCGGCTGAAGGGAGATCTGGACCACGTTTGTTACCACGGAATTAAACCACTGCTAATTTATTTTGACAGAAAATGCAGAACTGCTGCTCCTTGCAGACGTTCAGCAGGAGGAACGGATGGCTTGGGCAGCCAGTTGGGAGCAGAAATGAAGAGCAGACACAGGGCACAGAAGAGTCCTCCCCACATCCATAGGGAATGGATTATACATGGCTTAAACGGCCTAATCCACTTCCCTTTCAGCAGGTCCCACATAGACAAGGCCCCAATGCATGTTAAATAAAAGCCCCATGAAATTTTAATGAAAAGCAATATGCAGCTACAGAAACTAATCTTCCAAATGGAACCGTTTCATAAATGGCAAATTCCACAGAGCAAGAGGCAGTTTGAGAGACAAGTCATGAAGTGACCTTATCTGACAGACAGAATCTGAAGACAGTATCTGTTTCTAGGGTAAAACAGCACAAACCAGAATGTTTTTGTAGCCTGAATTACTCAGTTCTGAACTCGGCCACTCAGCCTTGAGCGAAACATTGAACATCTTTGTGCTTCATCTTGTTATTTTAATATATCCTTTAAGTTAGTGACAAGTTCAATAGGGCACCAGTCCTGCCAGGATATTGGAGATCACTGTCATACAAACCCCTGCAATCATTACCCAAACCAGGAGACAGCCCCAGTGCCACAGAGCATCCCGTCCCTCAGCTTCCCAGCACATCTCCATCCTCTGCCACCCCCTGATTATGGGAATGAACACCCCCACTCTGAACCCCGCTGCCTTTCTGACAGGTCATCAATACAAACAAGGTTTCCTTGCATCACAGTCACCAGGCATTTACACAGACCCAGAGGCTCCACGGGCTCTGGGCCAGCACTATTCAAACCCAACAGAAGCAACAATAGATTTTTGCCCACAAGGTAAAACAGGACCAGGAAGAACCCCTCAGGTTCTTCATTTTCAGGGCTCAGCTGCTTCCTACGGCTGTGTCCAAGTGTATCCGTGGAAAGCAGCAGCACATGGACGGTGTTTGTTGTCTGCAGACACAGACAGAGCTTCCTTCCACACACATTTCATTCCTTTCCCCTTGAAAAAGGGGAAAGAAAAGAAAAAAAAAAAAGCTTTTGAGGTGGCTGAGCTTTGGCTCAGGCTGGCAAAGGAACAACAGAATGGAACGTGAACCCGTGGGCGGAACAGGACCATGGATAAGGACCTGGAAATAGTGTAAACCAGATTATCAGGGACCTCTGGCACGGTTTAACCCCAGCTGGCAGCTCAGCCACTGCTCCTTTAGGTTTATAAAACATTATCCAGGTACAGTGAGCCTGTGTGATGATCTCTGTGTCCTTCTCAACTTTGGGGGGCAAACAGCTGATCACCAGCCCGCCCTCTGTACACCCGAATTTCCTGATTACAACCTCATAAACCAGCTACTAAATCACACCTTGAAACCTCTCATTTCTCCTGTCGCTTCACTGAATAAATCCAACCTTCAGCCTCTGAACTGTCCATTTTCCCAGGGTATAATGGCAATTATGCAGTACTAAATAACTAACTTAACAACTAAAGTACTAACTTCAGACTCCACCTGGCTTTCTTTAACCACCTCTGCCTGCCCCAGACAGATCAATCAGTGTATCAGCAGCACACAGCAATATGAATATTTCAAAGCAGTTTCAGATGCTGTTTATTGAAAATGATCGCATGCCCTAAGAAAATACTTGGCTACAAATACCAAGAGTATTTCCCCAGAGGAAATGAGGGGTTTACTTCAATATTTCTATATTATTCTGAAATCTGCCTTCACAAGGAAGGGGGAGACACATTTATCTGCCTTGCTATGCAATCATAAATTGAAATGCCACCAGAAAAATCACTCACATATGCATCAAGCCAAGCAGAAGTATTACAGGAATGAGAGCAATAAAAAAAAAGATAAATTAGATTAGACTTTTGTTCACTGTGTCACATCAGATTCTCTTGAAACAACTTGAAAAATGAAAGTGTCAGGAAATTGCTGCTGCTTATCAGTTCTGCAAACTGAAACACCACAGAAACCAGACAAATAGGATATTTTCCCCCCCTCCTAATGTGCAAGATAATTGCAGTAAATCATATGTTTCGTTCCTTAATTATTTTGAATAGGGAACAGATGATAAAGAGTGAAATAGCAAGGGAAAAATGGGCTGCAATAAACACCGAGTGAGAAGGGAAAAGGCTGTGAGAAGGAATATCCCATGGGCACTGCTGACAGAATCCGACCTCTGATCCCACAAACAACCCATCACTGGCCCCTCCAACATCTGCAAAACCGGCTCCTGGCCCGTGACAGTTCCAACCTTCTCTTGCCACAGCATTTCATATGCAATATTTCATTTACATTATTGAATATACATTATTTGATTGACCAAAGTGTTTAACACACATTCTGTTCTTTAAATGTCTTATGCAGCTCTTGGAAGCAACCAAAAAAAGGGAGAGACAACATAATTTCTAATCCAGGAAACAGGAAAACAAGGAAAATTCAAACTTCTCAAACGTGTTTCAGGCCAAGAACTGATACCAATTCCTTTATTTTCTACATTGTTTCTGTAGGAGAACTCTGATTATGAACAGCTCTCTTGTCCATTCTGTGGCATCACAAGGTAGAAGCTTCAGCCAAATCCTTCACTGAGCTGTGGAAGCTCCAACTGAAGATGAA
Source organism: Oxyruncus cristatus (assembly GCA_013399855.1). Taxonomy (NCBI): domain Eukaryota; kingdom Metazoa; phylum Chordata; class Aves; order Passeriformes; family Cotingidae; genus Oxyruncus; species Oxyruncus cristatus. Next base: position 1,659,668 of record VXAY01004698.1, on the reverse strand, counting down.
CAGCAGGGAAATAGGGTTTTAATTTGTATTACAGTGCCACCTTCATTAGAGTCACAGTCACAATAGTGCCACTAATTACAAGCCTGTGAACTCCACCCCCTCAAATACCGAGTTTCCTTCCCAGCAGATGTGCAAAGGACTCACAAGGTTTTGTTCAGCATCAACTACTAAAAGGAGAAAACACATACAGGTTTCGTATGAATGACTTGAGAAGTGTTTCACTCAGAAATAATCCAATCTGTGCCTCCTAAAGCCTGAGACAGGGAGGTAACGACACACCTCAGTGACAACAGCAGAAATGTGAGAACCCCCTGTTCCTATGGCATGCTGAACTAATGATACCCATATATATATATATAGCTATTATAAAAGAAGGAAAATACCTTTGGCATGATGCTCAACGAAGTCAGAGCAAAGAAATCGGCTGCAAACTGCAGTGCCAAGGTAAGGAGGACGCCTAAAACTCAACACAAACCCTGTGAGTGTTCCACGCAGACACACAGGGCACTGTTTACAGCAATTAGAAGTCAATCACAAAACCAAACACTTGAATGATCACGCGGAGAACACGCACCTCCTGTCCCCGAACACGAGCCTTTCTTCTCTCCGAGGTCACTGGTTGTTTTGTTCCCACAATTACCATTTTAACACGGCAATTTGCACATTTCTCCCTGGCAGACCTCAGACATCCAGGGAAGCTCTGCAGCCTCCCCATACCTTGGAAGCAAGGAATTCCCTCCAGGATTGTGCTGTCCCAGCTCCCTCGGGACTGCACACAGCAGAGAAAACTGTTCCCAGTAACACCACAACAGTCTAATTGCTCAGAAATGTGTCTTTAGCAGAGTAAATTGGACAAAATCAGCTCTTTCCCCAAGAACGGGAACCTTTGTCACATCTGCAACCCTCTTGGGAGCCACGTGGGACTCCCAAATGCTGCAGTGGTCCTTCCCAGAGCCCCAGGGAAGCTGGCAGGGGTACCCCTGGATTCCCTGCCTCCCCATTACACCCCTATTTCCCAAGCCATCACCTCCTGGCCGTTATCCCAGTGCGTGTTCCCAGCCCCTTCCACACCAGTTGGGCTGATTTTCAATGAACACGTCTGAGGACTGAGCCTTCCCACCCGTGGAAAATTCCAGCACCATCACACCGATAGAAAAACAATCCCAGCACTGCCAAAATCCCCTCCTCCCTTCCCCCCAGAGTCAGGGATTCACACGGGTTTAACCCTCTCCCATCAGATGGAAAGGCCCCGTCTGGAGAGGTCTGAAAACAAGGAAATTCCGGCAGGAGTCGTGTGTAGGGGATGATAATTTAAATGATTTTTTAAATAAATAAATAAAAAAATCAAGCAGCTGCTGGCAAGTGAGGTCTTGGCTCCAAGTTCCCTGGGAGCTGTGTGGGCAGGCAGATGAATAGCTCCCTATCCACCCCTGCTCCTGGCATCCAGTTATTTCCGGTTTTCCGCCCTTTGGCTGCTCAGGACGGTTTTCCTCGCACAAGAAACGTCAGTTCTGTGAAAGGGCATCTGTGCTGGGCAGGGGTTTAACGTTCACTTCGTATCATTTGGGGAAAGCAACACCTTTTACAGAGCTGCTGGGGTGCAAGCTAAGGCAAGAAGCTGGTCATGGAGCTGAGGTTCCCCAGTGGGAAGGTTATTTACTGGGTGCTGTGGCTTCCCACTGAAATTCAGATACTCAAACAAAACAAACAGCTTGGCCAGCTCTGCCCTCCAGTCCGAGGGGCAATCAGATCTCCAGAGTTTTGAAGAAGTAGCTGATATATTTATATCTAAATATAAAGATGGTCGCAGCTTCTCTGAGCAACAGAGTAACAGACAATCCAGAGAAAATGTTGTAAAAAGGGTTAATTGGGTTATAAAAGGTGTTAACAGCTGTGTCTAACAAGGTATCCAAGGACAGGGAGAGACAACACGTTCAATGCTCATAAGAACACTGTATTATTCCAATATCAGCCTTTGCAGATGGCTGCCCAGAATGCACTCAGGTGCAGAACACAATTATGCTTTCACAGTGATAAAGTGGAAACAAGATGCTTCCAGCTGTAATTTCATTTTTAAGAGCAGAAAACCACCGAGAACCAGGGCAGGTCGGAACTGTCCCTCCTGGAATATCCTGTTTTATCATCCCAGAGCAGACAGCCGGAGCCAGCTGCTCCAGCCCCAGCGGATGGCAGGTCCAGGAATGCTCAGCAGCTCCGGTGTGACACAGGGACTGCTCTGGATCACACTACCCCAGCACAGACTCTGGCAGCAGCACGTTTTCACCCCTGGAAGATCCATTCTCTCAGGAGCAAATTATTGAACAGCACTGATGGGCGATCACACTGCAGTGAGACACCCTGGATTTCCTGAGCTGCTAAATAAAGGGTTGCTCTTGTGGGCATCAGCAGCCAAGTACAGACACATCTCCTCCAGAAACCACAGGGAAGAACAGCCCTTAACATCCAGACTTTATCACTTCCTTACTGAGGCCACGCAGTGAGACTTGTTTTAACAAACAGTTGCACCGTGGCCACGATTTCGCTGCGGCTGATGCACCTCACCTCCTGCACGCGGAGAACGCCCCGTTTGTTACAGCTCCAACACATCAGCACCAGCCAGGCCTGTTTGCCCCGGGAGCTGTCACTGTTACCTTGGTTTAATTCGCTCACCCAACTGCCATGCCAGCAGTCACCACCATCCTGAAGCCACTCCAGTCAAACCAAAACAATCAGAGCACGCACAGCACACCCAGAAATACCCACAAACACACTTCCCACACTGGGCAGAATTAAAATGATCTTCAAACAAGTGGATTAGCTGTTGGATTTGGGTGGATTGGAAGCTCAGCACAGCTAATAATACCTTACATGGAGCAGAACAGCCGTAGTTTAATTGATATGACAATTCCAGGCAGTTATTTCCCAGGGATCTGGGACACACACACTGACACATCCGTTAGGTGAGAAGTTGAACATGAAGAACTTCCAGGCTGCTCTTCCCAAAGGTTTCAAAAAATACGTGAAGGAGATCATTCACAGTTCATAATAAATGTATTACTCCTTTTAGGAGAACAAATAATATTAATAAATAAAAACAATCTCTTTTTTTACACAAATAAAAACAATATTTTAAGAAAAAAGGCTCAAGGGTGTGTGTGGAACCAGAATGGGAGGAGCCCCAGTAGTCACCACATTATAAATCCAGTGGAACTTCTAAAGAGAATGGATTGTTTGCCAAAATTTACAGACAGAATTCCTAAAAAAACACCTCAGGAGTTTCTGAACTCTCCTTTAGCCGCCCCTTTCCAGAAGGAAAAATCACCCCCGTGGGGCTCCCTCAGCTAAATGGGATGTATCCTGTTTAAAAACCAGTCTCTGTGAGAACAGCAGAAACCAGACACTCGAAGACCACAAAGGGAGTGTTTCAGGAGCAGGAACGTGGTGCAACCTCAGTTTACCTGTGTGTACAAAAGCCCCTCGTCCACGTGCCAGGTGCAGCAGCGAATGCTGATGTGGGCCAGAACTTCGCATCCCACCACAACGTTCCTGACAGCAAGCCTTAAAGTTCTGCCAAGTCTTAATCAGAAACACCTTCCCACTGAAAACATTCTGTTTCCAGTGTAAATCACACTCAGAGCTCAGCATGGACTTGAACCAGGGCAGTGTAAATCAGTGTTACCCGCGTAACATCTGGGGACAGATGTGGCTGGTTAATGCTCCTGCACAGTGAGGGAAAAAACGGTTTGGTGCATAAATTAGTAGGGCCAGGGAATCCAAACTGTGGGCAGAATTTGTCTTGAGACAGAACAAGATAAAAATCAAAGCTTGGTAATTGAATATTTGGGAAAAAAACAAACAAAACCCAAACAACTTCTGTTATAACTGAGGGCAAAGTTTGCTCTACAAAAACAAGAGCTGTGGATGTGGCACTACCTTTACTCACGTGCTGTGGCAGCAATGCAGTTGCACAGATATAAATATCCACATGACCCAAAGATAATTTCAGCTCTGGAGCAGTATTTCTGTCCTTCATGCCCAATCAACTTATTCCTAAATGGGCCTCATCAATGACAGGGGATTTGAGTTTTAAGAAGCATTTTCTTCTCAAGTGTCGCTCTAAGCCTTGTTTGCTTATTCTTGTTCTGATTGAGCTTCCTCAAAACTCTGTTTGAAAGACTGTCTCTACCAAACAATAAAGTGGAAGCTTCCCATCACTTACACACATATAATTAAATATGTATTCTGATGATTTGTTTTCCTTCTTTCATCTACTGAAGAAAATGCCAAACCCAAATGGCGAGTCCCACAGAAGCAAAGAGTTCTGCCCAAGCAGAGACCTCCAAACCAGCACAAGCCAGCAACTGTTTGTGTGGAGAACAATGGATCTTTCTACTGGGTGAGCTCATTAAAAAACACACTCAGGAGGCTGGTGGGGAATCAGAACTAACATGCAAGGTGATTTTGTCACCAGTCAGGACCTCCTGGGACATCCCAACCCTTCACTTCAGCAGAACAGAGATAATGAGCTGCAATTACAGCAAGACACAATTTCAAAAATATAAAATAAAATGAAACTGGTTAATGACAGGGTAAATACATGGAGGGATCTGCAGGTTTTATCAGAATATCTGAGCCAAATCATCTTGTATTAGAGGCTGATGAACACACAAACCCCCCAAGCCAGATCCTCGTCCTCTTCTATTCATCACACCCATGTTTTTGCACCTCTGAAATCCCACTGGAATTGCACTTTTAATCACCTGCTCTGTTTCCCCTGCTCTCCCTCAAATTGCTGCAAACTGGGAAAAACAAACCCGCAAAGTTTGGTAACAGATGGCACGGCAATGTGGGATCTCCTCCACGGCTGGGAGCAGGAATTCTGTCATCTACTGAGCAGCAACAAACCCCTCTGAGAACATGACTCACTGGGCTTGGGGGAAAAAAACTATTACTGTTGAAAACATAAATAAGAATGTGTTTTTAAGCCTCAATTAGCCACAGTTACTGGATGTATTAGGCGAGTAATGGACCATTTAGTGAGAGAGGAGAAAGGAAAATCTTCCACTGTTATTTTATGCCATCTCCAAGAATTAATCCAAACCACTGTGCTGGTGCTTTCATTATCCCCTCCCCACCCCTAAATACAAGTTATAAACACATCATTAACCAACTGATCCATTCACATGCACAAACCAGGAGGGAATTACCCAGTTCTCTCCACACTTTCTGGCCTGGGGACTTCATAAAATCCCCCAGGAAAACATGGACATATTCTCTGAAAGACCAGACAGAAACAGGGGGATTTTACCTGAGCACAGCCACTCCCTGAAACCTCCCAGCTGTAACTTTCTGCCCCCTTGAACACACTTTCCACTGAACGAAAACGGGGTTTCCCCCCTTCAAAAGGGACAGTTTTCCCTTCCCTCTCATTTACTTGTCAGCGTTCAAATGCTGCAGCTTTTCAAGTGCATCTCAGCCAAAGGGCTGAAGTTTCCACGATGGTTTTTTGAAGCCATTTCCTGCCAGGGTTTTCCACCTCGTGCTCCCCCTCACGTCTCGGGCCCCACCAAACCCTCGGAGCAAAGCAAGGAGCAAGGACAGGGGGGTGGAAGGGGAACAGTGGTCCCGCTGTCCTGCCACGACACCAGAGTCCACAACGCAGCTGCTCCTGGTGGGCAAGAGAACAAGGCAGCTCCTGCCTGGATGTGATTAATTGGAAGTGGCAGCTCGATTTATACCCCGGGTTTCTAATTCTAGAGCAGAAATCTGTCATGAATCAGGAAACACGGGACCTGCTCAGCCTTTAATGGGGAATAAGTGCATTGTCATCTGCCCTTTCCTGCTGCTTCCAAGGGGCAGAGGAAGAAAAAGAGATGATGTGATCTCTTATGATGGAAGACAGAAATAGCAAGTCAGAGCCTCACAAAATACCACTGAAATGATGAAAATATACTGTAATGTACATACAATGTACTGTAAATGAAAATGATAGAGTACGAGTGGCTGATACCAAGGCCTTCCACTAAAATGGAAATGCATGAAAATAGGATTTCTCTACTTCATCCATTGTCACCATTCATAATATACTCTTTTTCTTTTTAATTAGAAAGAAAACCCAAACAAGCATTCACTCGAGTTGCCTCCAGAGTTGCCAACAGACACCTTCAATTCCCATTTCTGATGCAATTCCACACGCCCAGGAATCGGGAGATCCCTGATTTTTGGCACCACCTCCCCCGTAGCTCCATAGCTTGGGATATTGCAGCCCTCCAGGTGCTGCCATGGACCAGCTGGACATTTCCTAAAGTGCTCCCATCACCTCGCAGCAGCTCCAGCCCAGACTCCCCAGGGAGCAGCAAGGGCCTGGCGTCCTCAGGGAATGCAGAGGATTTAGGTTAAGTAACCATCTGGCTCATTCCACACCTCGAACTGCCTTCGGAAGGCTTTTTATTCCGCAGTATAAAAAGCCCCGAGAGTAACCAGCAACATTGCAACAATTTACAAATTAAAAATAAATAAATAAATTTTTAAAAATCGCCCCAAAAAATAAAATCACAGAAGTAATCAATCACAAAGGGTTCCTGCTGCTTCTATACACTCAGTATACTTTGAAGCCTTTAGGAACTTCTGCGATGCCCGATCACAGCCTGAAGACCCCAGAGCAGACACCCAGAGGGCACTTAATTGCCAAAAGAAACAAATCCTTAATTCCCAAGTGCTCTTATCCGCACTCCATCTCCAGCAGAACACAGTCGAGGCAGACGTGCAGTCAGCTCCTTGTCATTCGCAGGGTGAGAATTACCTTTCAACACTCACTTAAAGGAGAAAAAAAAAAAACCAAACAAAACCACAAAACAAATGATCAACTTAATTAATTGCCCCCTTGAAAAAAAGCTACAAACAAATAAAACTCAACTCCAACACACAATTGTGCCGCGCTGAGTCGAGCGCCAGTTATTCAACTGCTCATTTTTTAAGTTCGTGGCATCTTTAGCCTTAACAACTCCTCCTTCTTCACGAGACCATTAACTCCAAGGTAGAGTTTCTTGTTACATTAAAAAATGTAGATTGCACGGCGAGAATCCTCGGCCATTCTTATTTTATTCACAATTCTTCCATCTATTTACCGTGTTTGGGTTGGGTGGTTTGGGGACTTTTCCCCCCCGGTTATCCACCTCAACAACAGGGCTCAGAACACCCCCCAGGTTCACTTCCAGTAACAAGGAAGGATTTAAGGATGGCAAATAAAAGGGGGAAGGACACATGCAAAGCCTGCTTCCAAAATCCTTTCCCTTGCAAATTCATGAGCAGAGTATTTTCCATCTGCTTGCAAAGAATGGCAGATAATAAATTCCAATTCCACCTTCTGTTCTGGAAAACAGACCCTGTGCTCATCACCCGCCCCCTGCCCACCTCCCTCAGCTCCCATTATCCCCTAGAACAAACCAAACACACCCAGAGCCGCTCCAGGAAATCCCCTTTTTAGGCTGATTCACGATTAGATTTGTGATTTATCCAAAGGACCCCCAGCCCCAGCAGCCCTGGGGACACACAGGCTGTTCCCAGGCACTTGGAGCCACACCTGACATGAAGAAGTTATTAAAAATCCATTCATGCAGGTGGATCCAGAAAGCAGATACTGCCAGTGGCAAGAGGGAGCCTGATTTCCTTGGAAGATCATTTCCTTCCACATCCCTAGAAAGGGAGACAAAGGGAACACACACGCCCAGCCTGCACTTTGGGGGGGAGATGGCCCTGCACACTCCCTGTGACTCAGACACACGTCTGAGAGAAGCTCCATCTCTCTCCGGTGGCACCAGATTAAAACACCCACAAGCTCTGGATGCAGAGTCAACCGAGGTAAAACTGCAGCACTGCTCACAGCTCCCCCTCATCCTGAAGGGAAGGAAGATCAGAGGAAGAAAACGAGGTTTGGTGGAACAAAGCCTCCTTCAAAACTTAGCCTCATTAGCATCCAAAATGCTGAGCAGCACAGCTCCTGCTCTGCCTTGAAACTGAGGCCTCGTGCGTTTTTGGTGGCACAGAAAATGCAGAAAAAAGGCTAAATAGATGAAGTTACTGAAGCCTCCCTCAAGCACCAGCTCTCAGTAACTGCTCATCCATCCCATCCAAAATATCAGTTCACTACTTCACTTCAAAAGCAAGGGATCATGAAGGAATATATATATATACACACATATATGAGACAAGTAGATAAGTATTCAGCATCCTCATCACCTTATTTATGGTCCCTACTCCAAAAATAAAAACCTCCCTCTGTAATTCACAAAACTGCATGTGGTGTGGGGTTTTTTTAATCAACAGCACAATAAATCAGTGCCATCTAGTGGAGTCCAAAATGTTAACCTGGAGCACAGCTCCCAAATCTTACCTGGCTTTGATTTATGACCTCTATGAACACCTCGATGAGATGAAAGCAGACATAACCCAAAACCCCTTCCCTGCAGTGCCTGCAGCTGATCGATCAAATCCATCAGTGGAACACTGCACTTCACTCTTCCTCACCTGGAAACCTGCAGAAGCATCAACTAAACCCCAAAACACACCTTAAACATCAGCAGAGACTCACCTTTAGAGCTCCTGAACATGCAGCTTATGTTACAATAAATTAACAGAAGTATTCAGTATAAAGCAAAAAAAAAAACAAATCTGCATTGATTTATAACTCTTTTCTCAGTAGTTTAGAAACTAAAAATGTCCGAGGATGTCCGACATAGTGGTACCACCACACCTCCATCAAAAAAACCCCAATTAGTACTGTGTGATGATGCATTTCTCTGTTTCAGCCCCTCTGCAAGGGCTCCAAGATCACTGATTTGCCATGTGAAGGGAAAGTCTGTCCAAAGAGAACAGAGGCACGAGCCACAACTTAAATTGAAGCACCCTCATCAGTGGTAATGAAATCCCAGGCGTTCAGAGAAGCACAGAACACGGTTCTTTCCCTTTGCAGTGTTAAAATAGCATTTTTCTGTTTCTGTGATGATAGGCAGGAGCTCCCACGCATCCCAGGAGTGAATTACACACCCTGGATACCACAAAGATCACCTTTCCTTTCCCAAATGCTGGTTCTGGGCTCCCCCTCGAGCAATACACCTTAAACTGGACCACGTGCCCAGCACTCCTCTCTTCCAGTGCAGCATCCTGATTCCCAAAGAGCCTCCACCCATTGTGGAAATAGTTTTAAATTGACACCAAACATGTAAATGCAGATACTTTAAAAGGCTTCTGGGTGTGACGCAATGCCAGGCAGGGGTATTTTTAGTTCTAATCCATTTAAAGTGCTAAATTCCAAGGGAATCAGCAGCATTGCTTTCACTCACCACTTCAGCTGAATTCCTCTGCTCCCACCACTCGCTGCAATCTTCAAGGAAAAGGAGATAAGGAAACCGTTCACCTGATAAGAAAATACCTTTATCTTTTGGTTTTTTAATACTTGGAGCTACTTCTGCTTGTCCCAATAAATAATAAATCACAACTGCATTTGTACACAAAGGACACTGCAGAAAGCCATAAATAATGCAGGGCCTGAACGCACAAAATAAGGGACTGTGGGATTTGCTATTTTTATCTCAAGTCTGCTTTGTACGTACCAATTTAGGGTGATGAAAAACAACTACTGGGAGTACACAGAATCTTTGGAATAGGGCACTAATCAGTCCCTAGACCTGTCAGTGACTGCAGCTACAAAGCCATAGGAGAACAACCTCAAATTCATGGATAACCGCAACAAAAATGGTCAGGTCAGTCCACATTTGGTTTGTGATTTCATTTAAAAATAGGCCCTTTTTCATCAAAAAGTATTCTGCATCTATAGATAGTTCCTTTTAACCAAAATAAGTTTTGGAATCCTCATTAGGACTTTCAGCTATAGAAAATTGACATATTCAGTTGTTCCTTTGGGGATGAAAAAGAAACAAACCTATTAAAAACAAACAAACCTTTAGAGTTCTCTCATTTACCAAAAGTTATTGTTTTCCCGATAAAATGATGCAAACCCAACAAGCTCATGTCTAAATACTTCCACCATTGTTATATGAGGAAAACTCAAAGACTGTTGTTGATAAAAGGACAAATATTTGCCGCGTGTTTGCTCCGTGACCAGGCACAGAGTACAGAAGAAGACAAGGCAAACACACTTCAGGTGTTCTTCTGCTCCCAGTGCAAAGGGTGCCTGTATAACCTCAACATTCAGCGCCCACTTGGTGAAATAATGGAAATATAACTGCTTCAGAAGGGGTCTGTTGTTTTAAGAAGAGCCCAGTGGAACCCCTTTGCTACACTGTGGGTTTTCTTCCAGCACAGAGACTGAGCAAAGGGAGTATCTCAGAACGAGCTTCTTCACTGCCTCTCTCCACGACGTTCGCATTTGCTGGTTGTAAGGGAGGAAGGTTTCCGTTCTTACAACAGAACGAAGTGTGAAATACTACGAGATGTTGACAGATTGGCTGAAATACCACCAGTGCCACCGTTTAGCAAGGAGATCACTGTTTCCCCAGCTCTGCTGTTTCCTCCTCCCCACCCACAGCGGGGCACTGGGAGCAGCGAGGCAGGTCCTGGGTGGGGAAAACGCTTCCTCAGGAGGCAAATTCTTCCCTCTTTCAATAAAGCCTTGGGTTTGTTTGGTTTTTTGGTGTTTTGGTTTTTTTGGTTTTTTGCCAGAAAGATCCATCACAGATCATCTCAACTCACTTGTTAAAAAATAAAGGGCCATTCTGCAGATTTACATCGCTCTTCACTCAGGGAACCACGGGGAACCTTCCCAGGGACCGGTGAGCCCTGGACACCTCCGGGTGAGACAAGGTCCCTCCTGGATATTACCCACGACTGCCCCTGGGGCGAGAAAAGCTCTGCACGCCCCAAGTGCAGAGGATTCACCTCCTGCGCTGGAGCAACCTGGGCACAAACCCCACTCCTTTGCCAGGAATAAAAGCACCCTCCCAACAGAAACACCCAGGAGCCCAGGCCAAAAATGACTTTGATTCCATGGCACAGGAAGGTTTCACAGCGGGAAGTGTCGCTCCTCTCCCAGGTACAGACACAGATGTTCACTGCAGCTCCGCGTCCCTGCTGCCCGTGAAGCACAAACTCCTCGAGTTCTCTCGCACAAATGAAGTATTCAATGAAATATTCATCGTACAGAGAGAGGGAGAAAAACTGCACAGCTAAACCCCGAAAACCCAACGGCAAAGCGAGAAGGGGCTCAGGATGAAATTAAATCTCTGCATGCCATCCCTCCCCTTACAGGCAGTGAGTTTTCTTAAGCAAAACTCAGCTGGCAGACCAAGGATTTATTCCTCCTCGTGGCACTCATTAAGGTTTTCACTTAGAGCAGCTTTCTCGGTACCTTGCAGGCTGTGTCCACAATAAATACATTTTATTTTCCTAACGCTGTTCCAACATGCCTGCTTTATTCCTGACAAATACCAAGCACCGGGGAGTAAATAATAAATGCTAAATGCCTTCAAGTTGCATCCCACAGATCATGAGGAGATTAAACTCCAAAAGGATTTAGGAGACTATGGAGTAATTCTGTGAGTCTGTTCACAACCCCTAAAAGCATGTTATACTTCTGAGGGATTATCTGCTGAAAACACGACACTGAAACACAGTTCCTGTCTCTGTTCTTTTGATTTCTGCAGGCTTAGAATAATTTAATAAGTGACTTGGACAAGCAGCTGCTGATTGTGTTTTTCTAAAATGCTGCACACAAGTGCCTGATGACTTTCTCTTCACTATTAACATACTGAAAAATACGAAGTTATGCACCCAAAAAACTTGTAATTAGCCCATACTGTGAGTATGCATTTTGCACACATCCTGAGCTGCACAAAGGTGTTTTATGCACGTTGCTGTGTGTTATTTACACCCACAGCTAGAGAGAACGTTTAAAAATGGTTATTGCAAGGCTTTCAAAGCACACCCAGGTGTGCACTGAGTGCTTTGTTTGATCATAACCGTGCCATACCTTCCACAACGAGTCAGCAATTAATATTAATTATATAACAATACTGAGGCAGCTAAAGGGAAATATAACATCAGCATTGGCTGGATATATTATTGGCTCCTACACTTCACCTCTAAACACTGCAAGTGCAACGTGCTTTATATGAAATTACGGAGGAAATAAGTGCTCCAAGTGATGCCAAGTGTGTTGCATTGACAGTCTGGGGTTTTCCCTTCTGACTTTAGGGGTGGTGACCGCAGTGACACTCAGGCAGAGCTTTGATGCATCATGAAAATCCACCAGTTCCCACCCCAGAACACACCCAGCTGCACACATCCACAGCAAACCCAACAATTCCCACTACAATACAATAAACTGAACATTTGTCATGGGAATTCTCTTCCTGTCTTCTTGCACTATTCACACCAAAATCCCTCGTGTCCACAACAAGAAAATCCATTGAAAATACCGTTTTGAGTACAGAGAGCAACAACAAAGACACCAAAAGCTCCATCCAAGTGACTCATTTCTGCAAAGACCCTTTCAAGCTAAAAATCAACCTCAGCCCAGCCAGAACAGCAACACTCAAGACTGTTCTGCTCTCTTAAGTCCTGGAATAACTGTTCCTAAAACTCTCCTGGTTTACAGCACTTCACCCTTGAATTCCACACCGAAAGGAAACTATCTGACAGTTACAGCAGAACAAAATGATTCCCGTGTAAGAAAATATACCCAAGCGGTTGATAAGACACGGAAAATCAAAGGGAGACCAAGGACTGCAGCAACCAGCCCAGCTCAATACTATCGACTGAACACCACCCTCCGATAACATCTCGGGATTTGGGAAGCACAGTGGTTATTGGAGTTGTCTGAACTGCAGTTCCCCACAAAAGTCTTTATCTCTCCATCGCCCTCAGCAGAAACAAATTCACCACAGGCACAGATGAGGTTTCACCTGTTGATGCTGCTGCTTAAATTTGCAATTTCCTCCTCACTGTGCCAAAAGAAAATTGCCACTAGAGTGTCCTACATATATATATATGTATTTACACACTTTTATCTGTACATCTCTCACAACACCAAGCAAAACAGTTTGTGAGCCATCACTGATGGAAACACCTCTACTGGTCACTAAAGTTCATGTTTCAGAACCTAAAGAGTTTTTAGGGTTTTTTGAGGCTGTCAGACACATTCCTTGATAGCACAAGGATGTCTCATGGAAAAGTTTTGAACAGCTCACCTCTCCTGGATTTTTTTCCCATCGAAACAAAGGTTGCAGCTCATTGCCACATCACCTCACATGGCTCCAAAGTAAGAGCTGAATTAATGGAAAAACCACGTTACCAGAGGAGTGATGCAGCCTGAGAAACCTTGTTATCCCCAGAGATAAAATGTTCAGACAACCTGAACGTTTCCCTGATGTTTACATCTCCCACATGTTTTCCAGAGGGCTCAGAGGCAAAACCCGGAAGATTTGGCCAATATTTCATTTCGAATCCCGATTTCCAGATAACCCCCCAGATCCACTGACACACTGACCTGTGGACCTGTGACACCACACGAGGGCGAGTCACTGCCCAGACCCTCAACCCCGGCTTTCCACACGAAACCCAAGGCCCAAAAGGGGCTGTTCTTTCCCCGAACACTGTGCTGATTCTCCCGCATTCAGCCTTCCCACTTGAATGGAATAAAAACCCCTTGTGAGAACAATTCCAGTCCCCCCCCCTCGCCTTTCTCCTCTCCCAGCCGCACTATGGGACTGCTCCGAGCACACACAATGCAAATAAGGCAAACTTCCTTTGAAAGGGTGATTAATATGCAAAGACAGGCTGCTTTCCGTGGGCTCTGAAGAACCACCAACAAGCATCTCCAGATTCCGAGGTTCCCTCAATTATTGCCACTGTTTATTTTAAACATCAGATTATGCAATAATACCGCACATTAAGAGCCCAATTTGCCAATATTGTGTAAACACCACCAAACTGGCTGTTCATCTTTTGTACCACGTTGAAATGCAGCCTTGAACATCCCAGATATGAAGGCACTGGAAGAAATAGGATTTAAATTTTTGAATGCTTAATGCACATCAATCTTCATGTTAAAAAGGCTGCAGTTGGAACTCACTGCAAATAACTGCACTTGTTTTTATTTTGAAGAAATGCTCAGGGCTTTCTTTTTCATAAAACAGGAAGTTTTACAATCTTACAACTTAATTTTGGGGACAATTAACTGACTTCTGCATGAATATACTGCAGTTCAAGTAACATTTAAAGTATTTTTTATAGAGTTGTTTTTGAGACAAGGGATGAAACATATGGAAAAACCCATTCAAATGTGGAGACAAGTTTGGATTTCCATTGCCTAAAATCTTCATCACTATTTTTCATGATTTACCACCTGGTCAACTCCACATTCCATGTACAGCCCAGCCAGGTCTCTCCTATTTCAAGTAAGATAAACCCTACTCTGTCCAAAATGTAGCCTGAATAACTGACTCATTTCCTCATCTAACCCTTTATTTCACACACTTCCCAACCTTTTCACACAGGTGTAAACACTCCCATTCGTGTCTTTGGAGTTACATTTCAAGTCAGTCAACATGGTAAATTATTAACCATGAACCAGTAGCCAGTAATTAACATTCTCATTTATCTTAAAGGTTCAAGGTTGATACATATCACTAATATAAACCAAAAAAGTAAATAAAGTATTTAAACAAGTGTCTATTCTAACTATTTTTATAAGAGTTGCTGTACTGAAATCACAGAGTAATTGAGTTGGATCTCAAGATCATCAAGTCCAAGAGGGGATCAGCTGCAACAGGTTATCCAGGAGTGTGTCCAGGTGGGTTTCAAATGCCAGTCTCTCCAGTCAACCTGTTCCCAGGGGTCAACTAAATAAAAAAAAACAAAACCAAAGAGGGGGGGTTTGTTCTGTTTCCCATGTTCAAACAGGGTTTCCTGTATTCCACTTTGTGGCCCTTGTCTCTTGTCCTGTCCTGGGCACCACAGGAGAGCCTGGTTGTCTTCTTCACTCCTTCCCACCAGCTGTTTATCCACAACAACATCCCTTTGGGTCTTCTCTTCGGGCAGCCTCATCCTCTCTGTGATCCCTCCCATGGAACAGATGCTCCAGGCCTTTCACTCCAGGAAGTCCATGGATTTTTTTGTCCTGGGCCCAGCGCTCCAAACGTGGCCTCGCCAGTGACGAGCAGGGGCATTTTCAGAGCATCCACCTGACTGTGAAAAGTGCCCACCCTGATTTACAGAGGCCCAATGGCTGGAACAGCCTTAAACGCAAATATTTTGCAAAGAAAGCACAAATATTTTCACTCCAGACAGGACAAAACTGGCGATTCTGGACCAATGAAACCAGGCAAGAGTTTCTCTCTGTGCGTTCTGTGCTGGCCAACAACAACCTGACAAGATGAGGGCTATTTGTCTGAACTCAAACTAAATGGGCTCTCTATTCTAAGGAATTAACCATTCTACTGGACTTCCAAAATATTTTCCACATTATTCCACCAAGACAGCAATAAATCAGGCAACTCCCAGTTCTCCCAACACATCCAGAGATCTCTGTCTGTCTTGTCACAAGATCCAGGATGCAAATAGAAGACGGATCAACCACAGCACGTCTCACATTACTGTCTCCAGCCTAAACTATTTTCTTGCATCAGGTTCACAGATATAGGGCTTCACCCCTGCCATTACACAGGGCAGCAGGAATAGCTGGGGGATCAGTGTCTGTCCCTCCCTGGATTTGGGGCCCTCTGGGACCTGGCTTTAGGTCCCTAATGATGAGTTTACCTGTGGACAGTCAGAACCTTAAAGGCAATCTGCACCTGCTTCCCAGGAGAAACCTTCCATTGTTACCTATTCCCCAAAAATCAGCTTCTCCTGAAGGTCTGAAGTTATCAGGACTAAGGTCACTGACGTTCTACCTTTGTCCAAGATTGCTTGGACAAATACATGAATGGCTTGTGCTGAAACAAAAGCAAATTCAGAAGTCAAAGCCCATAACAGGGTCCAAGAAATGCTCTAATGAAGCTGTCAGGTGGCCCTGAGCATTCTCGCACATGGCATCATCTCTACCCTGGACACCTCCATGTGTTTCGGCCCAAGACTTCTCATGGAATCACGGGATCACTGAGGTTGGAAAAGCCCTCCCAGCCCATGGAGTCCACCCTGTGCCTGATGGCTGCCCTGTCCCCCAGCCCACAGCACTGAGTGCCATCCTTGGACACCTCCAGGGGTGAGAACTCCACCACCTCCCTGGGCAGCCCCTTCCAGTGCCCGACCACCCTTTCCAGGGAGAAAGTCCTCCTGAAATTTATTTTTGTGGAATCAGAGGATCATCAAGTTTGGAAAAGATCTTTAAGACCATCAAGTCTAATCGCCAACCCAGCACCGTGTTCACCACTAAACCACGTCCTCAAGTGCTGCGTCCCCGTGTTTTCTGAACACTTCTAGGGATGGTGACTCTGCCACTTTTCCACCGTTTACCCTTGGAAGATCCAGAAGTGCAGGTATCATCCACTGTACTCACAGCAATTATCTGCCTTCGCATCACCTTAGGTATAGTGGAAGCTACTGGACTTTAAGCCACGAATTTACTCTAATCTGAAGTTTACCCTTGATTTTTCTCTGTTCTACCTCCATTGCAAAGCACAACCCAGGGACCAGTGTCCCTCCAGCGCTGTGCCGTGGGAGGCAGCGGGGTTTGCCATTTGGCTCTGCCGGTCACTTCAAAAGGCATCGTTCCTAATGAGCAGCTGCATTTCAACACCGGGAGCTGAAAGGACACAATGGCCCCGCCGCCAAACCCACCTCATTTACATCCCTTTGCAGCAGCACCGAGGGCTTTCCACCGCCCTAATGGGTTTTCCTAAACAAAAGGAGCCACAGCCAGCACGCAGCTGACCTTCAGATTTGCTTCTGTGATTTTTACGGCTCACAGTCTATTTGCCTGGTGGCTCATTTTTTTTCCTTTTTTTTTTTTTTTTTTTTTTTTTTTCCCCCTCCAGGGCTGTTGTGATGAAAACCGACACATTAATTCCTAGTAAAACATGCGCAAAGGACCCATCCAGGAGAGTGGAGATGCCTGGGAGCTGTAGTTCCCTTCACAGACACACCCTCAGCCAAGTTATTCCCATTCTCCCCGTCACACAAAGCGAGACAAACAACACAATTTTGCTTCCTCACTGTTTTCCAACTTCTGTCGCTACAGCTGAGTCGGTTTGCTTATCTTCTCTTACATCGCAGATCTCTGTGAAGGTACAAAATCGGGAAAACAACAAAGAAACCGTCTTTTCACTGCACCTGAAAAACACTGTCATGGCCCCCTACTTGAATTCTTCTGCTATTCCCTGTGTAAAAGCCATGACACTTCCCGAGAGGACAAATTCTCCCAGCCTGCTCCCAGAGGCATCTTGGGAACTTCATCACAGCTGTTTTACTATTTGCAAGTTGGGAGTTCAGAGCACACCCGAATTGTCATTGATAGATCAAGTCATAGTGGAACACACAGCCCTGCAAAACCTAAAACCACACGGGAAAACCTACCCCAAAAAAATGGCATTTGCATTCTCTGCATAAACAGCACCACCAGGGGTGTTAAATAATGAGGAAAAACGCAGTACGGCCTTCGAAATGAGAAAATAAAATGTGCTTTTGTCTCTCACCAAAGCTATTTCCCCGTGCCTCGCAGACTGATGGCAGCAGATGCAGGATCCCCTCCTCCTCCCCCAGCAATTGGTTCTGCTTCCTTGCCAGCCAGTCGAGGAAATCCATGGCATTACCCCCCTCCCAACCCTCAAACAAACAAGCAATCCCCCCCCCCACACACACACAAAACCCACACCATTCTCCATCAACAAGGAACCAATCACTTAAACCCCGTGGCAGGAAAGTCTATCGTTAAAATTTATGATTCTGGAGATGAGCCAAGGAAAGTGAAGGCAATTCCAGCCTGGAGAGCAGCCACAATCTTTAACACTTAAAAACTGCGTATTCCTTAAATTTTTAATATATTAAATGTCTGAAAAAAAACCCCAACAAACAAACAAAACAACAACCCCCAAACAAACAACAAAAAAAAACAACCCACAAAAAAAACCCCCAACAGTCAAGTCAGGAATTTTCAGGTTCAGAGGATAACATTTACACATAATACTCTATTATTTAAGAAACCAGTTCTCAGGATGTACATGAAAGGAGATGAGCCATCTGCTGTGTCTGTAAATCAGCCCCTAAATTATCAGAGAATATTTTAATTTAACCATAGACTAAATAAATCATCACTATCTCAGGCCACAGGGATACATATAAAACGTGGAATTATCCTAAAAGACAGGAAGGCACACTTTTGTTCTGCACCCAGCCCACAACTATGGCTTAGACAACATGCTCTTCAGGGATTCCTCACTACAACCATCTACTGCTGCCTCCTCTGACATTTTAGCTGCCGTTGGGGTTTCTTCATGAGCACAATCAGAGCTGCTCCCCCTGTTCACCGACACCTCCTCCTACAGCAGAACCAAAGCAAACCCTTTTCTCCCCCATCACAGACCAGTGGGATCAGCTGGGCAAAACAAGGCACCCAGAGCATCCTTTAGGGTGGAAAGCAGAGCTGAAGTGCTGGGTGCTGCTCTCACCATAAACACTGCTGCTGCTTTGTTCTAGCTTTTTAATATTTTATTTGTTTTTTTGTGTTCTCCATTTTATGCTGATTTAACAGTTCCAGCTGTGCAGCTCCCTAGGCACTCTGCATATTCATAATTATTATTATTGGATAAACACGTATTTTAGTGGGGCAACAGATGATATGCAGATAATTTTTCTTTTGCTTACTCCTATTTATTTCCCCGGGAAGAAAAAAAAATTGCTTTATTCTCCCCTCCCACAGCCGAGAAAGCCTGTGTGGATGTGTCAGGGAGGCGAGGGCTGTGCAATCACAGATCGTAGTCTGGCATCTCGGAACGGGTGAGATCAGGAATGTGCAGGGATGGGGACGGGAGGGTGTGGCTGAGTCAGATGCAGAGCTGGATACGGGGAAGAACTGCTGGAAACGGGAACACAACCCCCCCTTATTTGTCCTACAGCCCCTCTAATAAGCAGCAATATGTATTTTTTTTTAAATTAAAGGGAAGCTCCACAGCAGCACGGGGGGGCTGCGCATCGCTAAGGATGGGTGCTGTGCTGCCGTTAAACAGGTGGCTCGGCTCGGAGCACACCGGTGGCGATGGTCCAGCAGCACGGGGGCTGGGATGGAGCCACACGGCAGCGATCGCTACCACGGGAGTAGAGGGAGCCACAGCAGAAGTGATCGCTCAGGGAGAGGGAGAATCCCCGGCGTGGGGAGCGATGGAGGGTAAGGGCAGCGCTGAGGGAAGGGGCGAGGAGAAGCCGGGCAGCGAGGGCTGGGAATGAGCAGCGCTGGGTACACGGCAAGGGCACACAGCAGGCACGGGGCACCCCGGGACCGCGACACGGCACCGGGGACCGCGGACAGGGCACCGGGGACCCGCGGCAGCGATGGGGGGCCGCGGCAAAGCGAGCCGAGAGGGGCTGCAGGGCACAAACGCAATTCTGAGGCGGCGACGGCACAGACAACCCGTGCGGGTGCTTCAGGCCAGGACGGGTGCGGGGTGGGGCGGAGGAAGGGGCTGACGAGCTGCAGGACAGCACACGGCGGGGAAGCACTCGCAGAGGCAGGAGCGGGCGCAGAAGGGCTGTGGGAACACTCCCCGGTGAGGGCGGACAGCGCAGAGCGCGGGGCCCGACGGATGGCCCGACGGATGGATGCCCCAGCGATGCATCCCGGCGGACGGACGCTCGCCGGGGCGGGGCCGGCGCAGGTGTGGCCGCTCCCACCCCACCCCACCTGC
>VXAY01004698.1:1584254-1638001 GCA_013399855.1 Oxyruncus cristatus | reverse complement strand
GTATATATCAATATATAACATATATCATATAATGTATATTATATATTAGATACTTTATACATCCTACATATTATTATGTATACTATATGTTATATATCAATAGTATAAATTGATATATGACATGATACATATCATATAATATATAGTAAATATTACTATATATATCTTATATAATTATATATACTATATATGTCAATAGTATATATCGATATATAACATATGTATTATATATTGGATACTTTAACCATTGATTTCCAGAGGGGTTTGGGTTGGAAGAGACCTCAAATCTCAGCCCTCCTTACCTGAGCACGGCACTGACCTGCTTTGGGACCCGAGCTCTGAGGGGGAGAAAGTTCATAGAGGGGAAAAAAAAATGGAGCATTTATGTCATTCAGGTGTAGCCTAAAGTCTGTGTTTTCATTTCATTTGCGTTAAAGAACAGCACTTCAGCTCAAGTGGACCTTTGTCATGCTAAATAATTTGGCTTAGTTGGTTAATTGTACTTGCTATTTTAAAGTGAAATTCAAAATACCTGGAGTGGTTGTGAGCACATAAGGACTTGTAATGACACAGAGGCTTTATTAGCAGAGAACTGATGAGGATAAACCATTTAGGCAGAAGATGCTTTCAGAGATAAAGGAACAATACTCTTTGAGTACAATTGGACACCAGTACTTCAACAATATTTTAATACAGCACATCCACTCCAGGATTTCGCTGTCAGTGCTCTGAAGGATCATTCCAGGCCAGATCTTATTCTTTTATTTTATTCCTTTCTGTTGGAGAAATCCCTTCCCCCCCTTTCCATTTCATAAAAAAAAAATTCCTCCTCTAAAAGAAACAACAATATCACTTATTGCACTGTGATTGAAAACACACCTTCCCTGCTCCCTGGGTCTGCCTGGCCCAGGGCCTCATATTGGATTGATTATCTGCAGAGAGAAACCTTGTTCAGCCTCACCAGGAGCCGTGTTTGAGTCCCTCTCGCTCTCCCAGTTCACACCAGTCCCCACGGCCCTGCAGACTGGGCTCTGTGTCCCCCTCCCCTAGGGTCACTCATCCCGATGTCAATATTAAAGTTCTTCAGGTCACGCAGACGCTCAGCTCAGACCATTTTGCATCAAAGCAACCTTGCCCTAAGAGCATCTGGGACAAAAGCCCTCAGAGAAACTCCTCTTCATCCTGAGAACGGCAGCCTGGTGTCTGTCCATCCCACACCTTTTCCCTTCCCGTGAAGAGTGCGCTGAGTTTACAGCAGTTGTCACACAACTTCAGCAGATTAAACCAGCGAGTGGCTGCAGAGGAGAGAGGCAGGATCTCCCAGAACATCTTGCAAGACTCCCACCTTGTTTCTCCAGCCTTTCCACTGCTGGCTGGCAGACGTGGATAACGTAGTGGCAAACCATCTGCTTCTCCTTAGCTGCCCCCTGCTCTCTGCCATCAGATCTCTCCCTGGGCTGTGGCTGCCCCATCCCTGGGAGTGTCCAAGACCAGGTTGGAGCAACCTGGACTAGTGGAAGGTGTCCCTGCCCATGGCAGGGGGTGGATCTCCACGACCTTTAAGTTCTCTTCCAACCCAAACCACTCCACGATTCTCCCCCAGCTGGATTTCTGCCACCACCCTGAGCAGCTGGATCAACTCCTTTGCATTCAGCCAGGTTAGTGCCCAGTCATTCCCTCCGGAGAGAAGAGGCTGAGCTGTCACACTGTTGTTGGGACTGTCAGAGCTGGTTTGTAGAATCAGTTCTGGTTTCCAGAGGCCTGACACAAGCGCCTGTTTCTTTACAGACACCGTGCAGACAGACAGGTACCCTGTAAAAATCACCTTCCCAGCACTCAAAATCAGAGATCCTGGGACTGCCATTGTGTGCTGAATGAGGAGACCACAAC
Source organism: Oxyruncus cristatus (assembly GCA_013399855.1). Lineage (NCBI taxonomy): Eukaryota > Metazoa > Chordata > Aves > Passeriformes > Cotingidae > Oxyruncus > Oxyruncus cristatus. The sequence continues at coordinate 1,636,111 of VXAY01004698.1, read as the reverse complement.
GCTCATTCCTGATGCACAACTGTCTGTTTAACAAATGATCACTGGGATTTTTCCATGAAAGCTCAGCCGTCTCCACAAAAATCAACAAAGCTGCAAAGCAGCAAAATTCCTACGTGTTGAACTCTAGTCTGGTACAGAACATTAAATCAATTAAGGCAGCTCCTTCCCCCATAAAATTGGGACAGAAGTACATGTGAAGAAAAACTGTTGCACACAACAAATAGCGTGAATTATTATACACTGTGAGGAGCAGTTGTTTGTGTTAGAGATATCCAGCATATCTTTGCTCCTGTTAAGCAATAATTGGCTCCATGATAAGGGAATTTGAGGGTAAACAAAGGGAAGCACTCCCAGGGAAGTCAGCAGTGTAAGAACCACCCCAAACCCGGAGCAGAATAAAGGAGGAGCTGGGGACACCATTGTACTTGTAGCAGAAATACAGACTTTTCTCTTTGAAATATTTGTGACAGCAAAGACACCCACTGCCTGGCCTGAATTTGAGCCTCTAAGTAATTTAAAAACAAAATCAAGGATTTTATGATGAAAATCCAATGGAGCCGAGTCCCAAGCATATCCAAATTGAATGAGGTGCTCCAAGTACATTACCTGAAATATTTCCCTTTTTTCTTTTTGGCTGTTAACAGAGGTTTATGGGCTGTGCCCAAGCATTCCTTTTTGTTAATCTATAAAATGAAAAGGGAAAAAAAATCACATAAATCAATAACTGAACTGCAAGTTTCAGTTGTTGACTTCATGGCTACTTTGCATAAAAGGGAACAGGAAATCTGAACCAAGTTTTCTGCCACATTTCCAAACAGCAGCAATGGGATCTATCAAATTAATTCCACTTCCACTATGCAAATACAAGAATAAGAGAATTTTAACTACCCAGGCATTTCACAGAGGATGTACACCTTCAACATCATGCAAAGATTGTTTAAATAACCCTCTGTAGAAACAGAATTCCTCCTTTTTTTTTTTTTTATTTCCAAATCCTGGTTGGTATCTGAGGCAGGATTATTACAAGAAACACTGGAAATTATGACATTACGACTCTATGACATCAAAGCATCGTGTGGGGTCAAGAGAGGACCTGAGCTGTCAAACTGGAAGGAAATAACCCAGCAGACAGATATGTTTTGTAGCCAGTCTTTGAGGAGAAAGGTTTGCCACCTAAATTTGCTGGTGAGGTCAAATCCCAAGATCCCAACCTGATGCAACAGGACAGTAACAACCCTGGCAACCTAATGACAAATGTTTTGTGCTGCTGATCGTGGCAAAAGCACCAGGAATCGTTTTCCTCACCACACCCCTGGTGTTGACACAATTAAGGAGAGGGAGCCTGCAAGGAATTACTTGGGATTTTCTGGGGGAACCACTAGACCCTGATTTATAAGCCACAAAATAGCTTATTCCTTATTTGTAGGCTATGGAAAATAGGCCTAATTAGGGGCACACCGAGGGAATGCACTTCAGGACTGTCTCTGCTCAAAGTGGGATCGTTCTGTGCTTCGTAGATATTTATTATGATGGATAACAACAAAATGCCTTCAAATCAATACTCTCCACAGGCAGACAATGCAAGCAGAGAGAGTCCCCCAAAATATCCTCTTTGTCACAGCTTATTTTTATAAGTCTTAATATAGAAAAAAAAAATGACAGTATCTCCCTTTCCTCGTTTAAACAGCGTGGCTTACAGAGCTATTAATGTTCTCCTGCTGATGTCACAGGCCACAGGAGTGAACGAGGGCGCAGGAATGAGAATCTGAGAGGTAAAATCACAGTCCAGAAATTCAGGATCTTGGCATTCAAGGCATAAATGCTTTACCTCCGTACCCGGAACCAGCCCCAGCGCTGACCTCAGCCTTCGTCCTGCTCGGGGGTTCTGCAAACGGGTCACTGTTCCCTGCCCAGAGCTGAGGGGGTGTGCACATGACACCTGCTAACTTAGCCACGGAAACATCCAGGGAAAGGGGCTTCATGAGATGCTCCGTCAGTCTGACTCACAATCCAAATGTCACCAACCTCGTGGCGTTCCTGGAAGTTATTTGGCAGTGATGTTCCATGCACTTATGGAAACAAAAGAAATCTCCCACCTTTGAAGTTAAAATTTCAAATTTAATGTGTATGCTTCCATGTATAAAACCATTATGCTTCCAGTGTGCAGAAAATGTCTCATTTTAATATTTTTAATCTACCCAGTCAACTCTGATGTTTCAATTCAGAGGAGAAAAAGACTCTCAGCTGATGAGAATCACAGAAAATAAGAGGGGTGTAAAGAGTACATCAGGATTAATTGACTGTTCCTTTGCACTCTTCCCATGGTGTCACTCGTATTTGTTTTAATTTGAAATGTTCTGATTAGCCAAGGCTTTTAAAGCACCTCCATCACCCAGTGCCTCCAAATAACAGCCATGAGCATCACTAATACCTGGCTATTTTAAAAGAACAGCTGTTCTAGCTCTGCCTTTATTTATACTGATGTTAATTATGAGACTCACCATCACACTGTGTGGAGTAATACAAGTGTAAAACCAGGATATGGAAAATTAGAGTAGAAGAGACTAAAACACAAGGGTGTCTCTGGTAGCAAGAAATAAATGATTCTCCTAATTGAAAAAATCCATCCCTCAATCTGCTTCTATTTTAAAAAGTATAAATACGCCTGACAGGAATGTTCAGGCACAAATTGAAGTCATGAGGAACCACATTCTATGGATACGGAGCTCCACTGCAGGTTTAGGAACAAAACAAACTGATTTTTTTTCCCCATGGAAGTGGCTTTAAAGCATAAATGACCAGTGGACTCTGCTTAGAAACTTCATGAAGGTTCCTCCATCCCCCAATAATAAACAATTACCCAGAGATGGCAAAAAAAGGGTCATTTACAACCTTTCGCTCCTCTGCTTCTTCACCACTTGCTCCTGCTGGGAGAGGGCAGAGGGAGCTCCTTTCCAGCCCAGGCTCCAGAAGCCAAATCCTCTCAAGCAGAACTGTGCTTTAAACTTTCCTCCAGCTGGAAGGCAACTGAACAGGATTATGCTGATTGCCTGAAAGGTAGAAGCTACACAGTCATTCCAACAGGAAAAGGAAGAATTCCATCTTTAAGTCAGCCCAGAGCAGAGCTGATGTTTCCTCTACATTTTTTGGTTGTGACTCGATTTGAGGCATGGAAGAGTAAGACTTGTAATAGAATCAGTCTCTGATTTTGTGTTATGTCAGCCTCACATTTCTCCAAAAATATTGTAGAGAGGGTAAAAATATGAGGGAAAGTGATGTTTCTATTTTTGAATAATGGTCTTAAGATGGTGCTGAAATGCAGTGAGAAAGAAAAGATCCTGAAAAATTCTTGCTGTTGAGGCAAAATCATTTTTTCTTGAACTGAATATATCCTCTGCTTTATTGCCAAAGACTGGCTCTGGGCTCTGGGAGATATAATATCCTGGAAGCAGAGCAGCACGTTCTGAGGCACATCTGGGTAGTGGCTTCTTTCAGGATGTTAAAGTTCAGCCCTGGAACCTTTGGGCACCACATTTGGACTTTAATCCCTGCCACACGCGGGGGGGGCCAAATTCCCTTGTGAGCATCGCAAGGCAGCTGTTGCCCATTCAGTCCAGATCCCGATTTTCACAGAAATCTTCCCTTGGCTTTTACAAGTCAGTTTTTACTGCTGCTGTTCCTGTGCTGCAAACCTCCCACCCAAATCAACGTAGTATCAAATGATCTCCCACACCTGAAATGATCCCATATAGGCAGGCACTTCCTGCCCCTGCAGGATAAAGCATTTCACAGGAATAGATGGGGCAGTTTGTACCTACATCTAGAGGTTAGAAGGTCTTAGACCAGCATTAATTCGGTCTTCAGAGACATCGAATCAAGCCATGGAAGCAGGATTAGAAGCTCTTGGACGTGTGGCATGAGCTGCCTTCACAGAGGCTTCCTCTCTAAGGAGGGATTGTTGGGCAGCACATAACTGGTTCTGTGCTCGGGCAGAGCAGGAGCAGTGCCAGATGATGTAAGATGATGCATTTCTCCTGCAGATGTTTGCCATCTGCACCAGCTTGCTTTGGAGAAGGGTTTGGAGAAGCTCATTATGGGGGTGGAAAACAAACAAAAAAAAAAAAGAGAAGACTCGGTAACAGTCAGGATCCTCTTTGAAGACACTTTGATCCCAGTCAGGTAGGACAAGAGGGAGAGACACTGCCTTTGCCAATCAAGTGTGTCCCAAGGGTAACTTGTCTGGATAAATCTCCCCAAGATAAACCCCTAAATACAGCCCATCTGGTGCAGATTGCACTGCAAGATACTTAAATTCAGATCCTCCTTTATTATTTTGCATCTCTAGTTTACTCTCGCTGATGCAAAACTTGGTTTCCCCAAGTCCTTATTATTTTAGTGCAGAGATTTGTGGAACCAAACTCAGCGTATTTTAAGAGCACAGCAAGAAGCAGCCCCCCTCATGGCAGTCAAAACAGCTGAAACGAAGTCAGTCACCCCAGCTGAAGATTTTTAGGGATGAGGTTTGGTGATGTGCCTTGTGCTTCCTTGGAGGAAACGTGTGGCCAAAAAGGAGCTGAAAACAGGTCCCCTGAGCCTCAGTTTAAACCCTGAAGCAAAAGGCCAATACTGAAAGCAGTAGGATGGAATCAGATGCAAGAACAACAACAGAAAAATATTTCCCCTCTCCCTCATCCACTTTTCCAGAAGCTCTGTTACAGTAGTGTGAGCAATTAAGAGGCTGACAGAGCGACTGGAGTCTCACATTGGATTTACACTCACTGCTGTCCACTGCCCCTGCCAGGGTCACGTGCCCACCGTGGTGACTTTGGCAACAGGGATTAGTTTAAACAGGATCTGCTCAGTCCCCTCTGGGAGGGTTCTTTTTATTAAGTATTTATTGGATCTCCACTTGCAAGCACAGCTACTTGTTTTCAGCATCCAAGCAAGGGCCACAAACATTCCAGCTGATTTCCCTGACAGCACCTGTGAGACAATTTTCCATCATCCCCTATTTTCTCATGCACCGAGTCAAACGTTTTCTTTCCATTGACAGAACAATTGGAACAGATGTATGAAACTCCGTGTGAGAAAACATGACATATTTATCCATGGAAAGCAATTCCTGAGGGGGAGCAGCAGCACAGAACACACTAATTGTCGTGATAGTACCAGATTGAACTGTATTAAAGGCTATTAAATGTCGTATTTCATGCAACAAATCCAAACTGTGATTTGTTCTTTCAAGTGTGTTTAATGCTACAAAGCCTCTGGAAGTCTGGGACCTTGCCCTTTTTTTTTTGCCATTTAAAGGTTTGTCTCTCATTATTCCAGTTCCATGTTGGAAGGGATGCAAATGTTTTTCTTCTCCAAGCCAAACTATGGCGCCAAGACGTTTTCTGAGTGAGAGTCATTGCCATTCTACAGGCCACACTCCCTTTGTATTTCCCCCGTTTTTTGAAGCCTAAACCACCCCCTTGGGCATCCTAACCTTCAGCAGTATATCAGAGGAAATGACTCCCGATCTCACTGGTAATCAATAGCTGCAGAGCACTTCTTGCCCAGTATTGCTAAGAGTCAGATATATCCATATAATCAGCCCATTAAATACAGCCATTTGTGACGGGTTTAAGTTGGATTCCAGCATTTGCTTTACAAACAGTTATGAGGGCTGTTGCACTGGGCAAGGTAATCGCACTGACAATATTGCAAATGTCCCTCTTATTGCTGGCCAAGCTTCGTGGCTAAAGTAACCCCAGCACAGAACAGCCTTCTGGTCCTGCAGACGGTCAAAGACTGTGCCTGGGGTCAGTATTTGCCTTTAAATGTCCACGTGCATGCTCACAGTGTTAACAGACCGTGTGGGAGCAGACACTAAAGGGCCACTCTTCCACCATCAAAATTCCAACCAAGCCAGAGTGTTCCCCGGGGCACTTACCCCCTTCACAGAGCTCCTCTGACCTGCTCCTCAAAGTTACCTGGAGCCCTGTGCCAAATGAATGAAAACTCTTCTTCCCACTCCTGGGCATTGCCCAAGGAATTAAGGGAGAGCTTCCCTTTATCTCTCTGGACAGAGCTCACCCTTTCCCATTCCTAAGCAACATTCCCCGTCTGGCTCAAAGCAGCAGCTCCAATTTCTGCTACAAAAAAGATCAAAATATTCAGCAGAGGGAGCAAAACTGTTCATTCACAGTACCTTGAAAATGCACATGGAAGATGCAGCTTCCTGGTCTGCAGCCTGAATTCAGTTCATCAAGGTTCATGGAATTTACTGAGGGGGTCAAGTCAGGCACTTCCCTCTGCCCCACCCTGGATGTGGGGAAAGAGGTACTGCACAACATGATTTATGCCCCCCAAAACCTGAACTGTTCTTTCCCCAGAAATTATATATTTGCAATAAATTACTGCCTTTTTTTTTTTTCTAAAGTACTTTCTATTCTATTATCAAAAACATTTCAACATTTGGAAACCTACGTGAGAAAAGAAAATCCAGTTTAATCACAGGTCCATTTTCTGCCCATTGCCCCAGTTTATGATTTAACAGCGTGGAAAAAGGTGCAAAATAATTCATCTGGGCACAGGAGAGTCCACGTGTGGTCCTATTGCTGGGACAATACAATCTTCCAAATTGCGTTCTCTGTATAAATCACTGAGCAAATTGAGCAAATAAAAGAAAAACAATAGCAGAAGGTTCTGTTTCACTTTTCTGTGCTGTGTTTCCAGTCCATTTAGGTGACACACAGGCTTTAGGTGTGCTGAGCTGCCACTAGGCAGCTTTTGGAGCTGGGAAAGAATCACATTTGTGATCAGCCAAATGACAGAATTGTCAGCTGAGACTGGTTTTTTCTCTCTCTCTCTCTTTTCCAGCTTCATGAGGAAAAAATAATTTTCAGCAGTAACTTCTGGAATTTGTCACAGGGTTTTCTCTCGGAATTTTACTTTGATATCTGTTTCACGCGAAATTTAGGCTAAAAAATGCAAGTCGCCATATTTTGCTGTAACGCAGCCCCAGTTTTTTGGGGAGGTTTGTTTTTTGCATAATGATCTCTGACAGCAAGACTCGAGTTCTACTTTCTCCGTTGACTTCAGCAAAGAAATAATTTTGTGTTTCTGGACGTCTCCGAGTAAAAGCCCGGGTTTAAATCGGTGCTTCCACATGAATAGAGGCATCACTTTCCCTGCTGTCCTCCCCCATCCCCAGCGTTACAAAGAGCATTTGTCAGCTCTTTGGGCAGAGCCTGGTAAACAATCCCAGATGAGGGCTCCGACACATTTCTCCCCCGGAATACTGATCTCTGAGCAGAGATGTCACTCGAAATCCGACGTGTTTTTGTACAAGGGAAGAGGACAAACCTGAAAGGCTCCAGGTTTGCCTCTGGGGTATTTTGGGAGGGTGCCGATGGCTCACGGTCCCCAGCGGCAGCAGCAGCAGCACAGAGAGCGTTCAAGGCACTGCCCACGCCGAGCAAACCGAGAGAGGCAGGGGATAATTACCTGGCTTGGGCCCCTGCCAAGGGAATTAGATCAACACCACGCTTGTCATGTACAACATTATGGGAGCTTTAATGCTATTAATTTATGGCAGTCGCTCGGCGAGGTAAGAACACAGGGTCTGTGGGCTCCCACCCCTCCAGTGTGACAGCAGGTCCACAGATGGAGGCAAACTGTGGCATTCCCACCCCTACCAAAAGGCTTTGCAGCCTGAGAGAGATCCCATTCTGCTGCTGGGTTCATATGTAAGAAGTCCCAAGTCAAACCACCCCGCTGCCAGCGGGCAGGGGAGCACCCCCGGCAGGACAGGTTTGCTGTCTAACCTCACTAACCTGCTCTCTAACCTCACTAACCTGCTCTCTAACCTCACTAACACACTTTCTCCCCGGTCGCTGGAGGCAGGAGTCGCTGTGGGAGCCGCCTGGCTCGCTGTCCCACGGCACATCCCTGCTCCCGTGGCTGACCAAAGTTCCTCCCGGTGAACACTCACATGGGGCAGGAGCAGAGCCCTTGGAGTGGCCCGGCCCTGGCATTTGCTTCCCACACGGTGTCTGTTGTGGAAAGGAAGCCCGAGTGGGATGCAGGGGGAATAGCAATGGCAGCCCTCAGTGCTGCTGGAACTGGCTGTTCCATCCTGCACCAGGCCAGGCTTCCAGCACAGGGATGTGCTGGGAGGAAGGGAGGGAAAAGCAGCTTGTTTTCTGCCCGGGAAGGTGCTACCTGAGGGTGCCATGGAAGCAAGGGATACTCCGAGTCAGTCTTGTGCAGTGACTTGTACCAGCATTACATGATCACTGCAGGGGAGGCAGGGAAGAAAAAGAGCTGTACTGCAAACCTGCCCTTCTGTGCTGAGCCAGCTGCTCCAGGGATTTTATAGAGTGTGGATTTGCTGTGAATTTGCACAAACTCCAGTGCTGTTTCTCCAGGTAAGTCTGGCAGCCATGGAAGCCTCTTCAGGAATAACAGTCTTCTGATCCTCATCACCATCATAATTAGAATTTCCCTTTTATTTTACATGCTTCCAGGTAGAAAAAGTGGGTTGGGGAGCTCAGGAACCTCAAGAGTTTCTGCATTTCAGAAGCTGAACAGACCTGCTGAGTTCTCGTGTTCACTAATCCAGTGCCTGCTGCCTTCTGCTGTGACCTTCTGCAACACTTCACAGAGCCTCAGCCTGTGAAACGTTCCAAGACTAATTAGCCAAAGTGTTTAATAAAGAACGGGAATATTGCTGGTAATTTAGCATCTCATTTATGATGTATTGCATTATTGCATGTATTCCTGAGATCAGCCATTAATCCAGGCAACACATTTGCTGGTTTTGGAAAGATAATGGCTCCCAATTTTCACTGGTTTAACCTCTTCCAAATCTGCAAGACTTTCTGGAAGACTAATTTCCATTTGAGTGCACCCTGACTAAGTTGTCTTCTTTTCCAGAGAAACAAATAAAACGCAGTGAAAAACCAAAGAATGGAATTAAAACTGAAAGGTTTCACTCTCTCAGCAGAAAGTGACAGAGGCCAACTTGGAAAAGTTCAGGATTTGTTACAAGCAAGCTGCAGTCTGGCAGTAAAATGCAATTCCAAACAGTTGCCTGAGCCAGAACTCTGCTGTGTTATTATGGGGGTGCTCAAAGCAGAAAAATTATTAGATTTACTAAAGACATACAAAAAGTTACTGAAACCATCTGCACCCGACATTTCTGCCATCCCAGTGTCCACTATTAAGCTGAAAGCTGGGATAGGACATCCCAGCCAGCTCTTGGAGCAGCAGGACTCCGAGGCTGCACTGAATATGGGGCGAGTTCAGAGTTCACTGGAGCAAACAAAACCTTCCCTCTGCCTTGGTGGAGCCCTGGGCTCCATCCAGAGCTGCTGGGACGCTCAGCCGGGGGCTGCGGGCAGTGCTGCTGCTGGAGCCTTCTCGTGGAGCCACTGAAATAATTGCCCATCCTTCCTGTTTGCTGCAGAGCCATTTTTAGGAGCCTTTTCTCTTCTGGTTTTTCCTGATTGATGCCCTGAAATGTCTGTGAATTCCCAGACAGGTGCTTTCTGTTGGAAAACAGCTTGAAGCGCTCTGGAACCAGAGGCTCTGTGCACATTAGCCTCTGTCATTCTTGGGGGAGCACTAAACCAGAGCACAAGGCTGTGGTGTTTTCCACCCGAGGTCCTCCCTGCAGTGCCAGGGGGTCCTGCCTGCCCAGCAGGGTGATTTTCCAATCCAGCTCTCCGGTGATGAGAACCAGAACCCCTCGCCTGGTGTTGGTACCTTTGCGTTTCAAGGAACACCTCACTGACGCCCCTCTGCTGCTTTGAGCTGCAACGTCTCCAAACCAAGCCCTGATTCACCCTCTCCCCGTGACCCCACACACGAAACGGGGTGGTCAGGGGTGCTCTGCTGAAGGATCTGTGCATTTGTGATTCCAAACTCATTTGCAGGAAGGGCAATGACAAAACCGTTCCAGCAGCAGCTTGGAAAGGGAAGGAAAGAGGCCCTGGAGCTCCAGACAGTGCCTGGGCTGAGGGACTCTCCTGGCTGAGGCACTAGTTATGCTGTGAAAAGAGGTCAGGGCTGAGAATGCTGAGCCAGAGCCAGCCCCATTGTTCCCCAGCTCCACTCCTTGCCTGGGGGATGCTGAAGGCTGCAGAGAGAGCAGGAATTGCTTTTGGAGGCAGAACCTCTGGCCACGTCTTTGATCAGTAACTGAGGAGCCACCTTTCCTTCCCTGTTCTTCTTTTAGTGTCCCTCTGTCCCTCCTCTGGGAGAGGAAGGTTCTTATGGCTCTGCCAGATCCTTGCAGTGGTCTGGAGGCACTCGGGATTGTTCCAGCCTCACCTGGGGCACGCTGTGAGATGTGGATTTGGGTGAACAAAGCCAGGAAAACATGTTGAAAGGCCCTTGGTCTTGGGGCTGGGGTTTGTTCACTTGCCCCCGCTGGGCTTCTGAGATCTCAGCTCTTGCTTTGGGCTGGGAAGTGGCACCTTTGGAAATGATAATCCATGAGGATTCTGGTCCTGGAGCTGGGGTGGGGTTAGGGCAGGAAGGGCCTGTGGAAGGCCAGAGCAGTTTTAGCCAGGTTTTAGTGCTCTCACCCCAGGTCTCTCTCTCTTGGCAAGGGGGTGACATTCCGGTTCCATGTTTGCCAGCCATGCCAGGGCTGCTCTGAGGGTGGGGGTTTTTTGGAGTGTTTCTGAGGATTTGGAGTGTTCCAGGCTTTTGGCTTTGTGGAGAGTCACAGCACCACCTCCTGCCTGTTCCCCCTCTCAGTCCCCCCATCCCCTCCTGCTCTCACACCCCAAGCTTTGCTGCACAAGCCTCTCAGTCCTGTTTCCAGAGTTCCTGAGAACAAGCCTTGCTTTTTCCTAGGAATTAAGGGAGCCACTGCACCACAGCTCTGCCCAGGCTGACGAACTCACCTTAACATGAGCGTGGGCTCATCCATCAGGGAATGGAGTCTGGGATGTGTGTGACATCCCTGTGTGAGGAAAGGGTCCTAAACTGGGGGAAAGAATGGTCTGATATTTTTCCCTAGAAATCTATTATTCCCAAAGTCTCTTGGCAGGGAAGGGTAGTTCTGATTTACATCCTCATGGTGAAATCCAATTTCCTGCAGGGATACCATTACCTGGGCTCAGATGTCAGCTTTCCTGGGATATTGCTTCAATCCTGGTCCTTCTGTGCTGCTTGTATTTCCCCCAAGAGGAGCTCAAGTGAAAGAAAAAAACCACATTTCTGCTTCGGTGTGACTGTATCTATGGCCCATTGTGCCCTTGTTGTTATCTGTAATGAAAAAAAAATCCATTAAAATTTGGAGTTGGAAGATAAATACGTGCAATTATATTTCTCGGTATCAGCAGCAAACTTCTGACAAAGTTCTAAGGTTGTTTTGGGGCTGGGGATGTTTGATAGTGTTAAAAACTGAGGCTGAAATAAAGAAACTGTAAGTGACAAAACACAAACTTTCCCTGCTCTGCTGCTACCAAATATTTAGGAATAGAGAGTGTAAACTGCGACTGGGAGGCAAAACATTTGGTTGAGAGCAGGTCTGAAGTTTACAAAAGACACAGGTGAAAGTTGTAGTGTTTGAGTGCAAGTGGTGATTAAGTCCTGGGCAGTAATTACAGCCTTTGCCTTGTTTGTGCCTGACAAAACACTGAACTTCCATTAAATCCTGAGGCTTAAGAGGGACTGGGCCAGATTTGCCATCCTGTCCATGATCTAGAAGCACCTGCAAATCAGAAAAAAGAAGATCCTCTCTTGAGGAAAACCCCCCCAGCACCACCTGGGCCCTGTGTTCTCTCAGAAGAGAGGCTTTTTTCCCCTCCTTTTATTTTTTTTTATAATGTTTGCTTTTCAGTTGTGGTTCCTTTTGATGAGTTCATCTGCCTTTGTGTGGTTTGTCTGATTGCAAGGCATTCCTCCACAGAAAGAACATAAATATTTACAGAGCACCCAACATCAGAAATCTCTTTTGTAGCGAGATTTCATCATTTACAGTCTGCAAGTAAAACTTGCAATTAACTGCAGTGGGTTGCTGGCATTAGCATCCAAGAGCAAATCCAATTTACAGGGTTTTGATAGCACAAGCAGGGGGGGAGGGTTGGCTCGTGAAAACATCCAGCCCCTGTGTTGCAAAAGGGCAATTTTGCCCCGAATTTCTAATTGAACACATCTGATGAGGCAGTGAAGGGATATGAAAGCCAGCCCTGTGAAATGCCCTTCCCGGAGCAGCTTTGATTGGGTTCCAAAGCAGCGTGGCAGCCGATGGGACAGGGCACACACCTGCAGGAGCCCGTCCCTGGGGAACGCACACACTTCTGAGGGAGACAGGGAGCTTCAAAGCCTGCTGGCTCCAATTCCCGCTCCCTGTGCCACAACAAACACACTCGTGTGTGCTGACAGGAGCTGCAGCCTTGCTCAGACCCTCTGAAGTGACTCACAACTTCCACGAGTTCTTTTAAGAGAGAGCCCAAAGCTTTCAGGGAGCAAAGCACCAGGATGCGAGTGGGTGTGCAGGACTTCCCTAACACCTGCCCGGCTCTGCCTCTCCAGACACCTCTTTCCATGTCCCCGTCACTCCTTGTTGTCACAGAAAATGTTGGATTTGGTGGCAATGGGCTGCCCAGGGCGGTGGTGGAGTCCCCGTCCCTGGAGGTGTCCAAGGAATGACTGGACGTGGCCCTCGGTGCTCTGGGTGGGTGATTACTGGTCACAGGTTGGACTCGGTGCTCTTGGAGGTCTTTTCCAGCCTCACTGACTGTGTGGTTCTATGAAAACATGACGGTCCAACCCCCCGAAGATGAAGGCTGGAGAGCAGCGAGACCCTTTCCAGCACAGGCCTGGCTGTTGCCATGGCAATGTGGCACAGGAGGCATCGGCCTCACAGAGAAAGTTCGGCTCAGTTGAGCTGAGTCTGGGTTTTCTGTGCTCAGCCTGTGATCCATTGGGAGCAAAGCCTGTTGAATCTGCCCCCTGCTCAGTGATGCTGCTGCTCAGCCGTGGCTGTTTGCCGAGGAGTGGCAGGAAGGCCATCAGCGCTGTCACTGCGTCCTCCCTCTCCCCGGAGTGATTCCGCAGCCACTGCACCCACCATTCGTTCATCTCAGGGGTATTCAGGCACAGGTTCTGGTAATTCGGTTGCTTCCACCCAGACTACAGGCACAGCTGGCTTTAGGCAAAGCAGGAAGGATTCCAGCAGTACCTTTTCTTGCCATTCCAGCACTTTGCCATATTTTTGTTGCTGGACTGTGATTTCACCGTGTGCAATGCTGCTTTAGAATGATGGGGTCATTTCAGTTGGAAAAGACCCCTAAAATCATCAAGTCCAAGGTGCTGTACTTCCAAATGGGAAGTGCTGCTGGGAGCCCAGGGAGAGGTGGAGGGAGGCTGTCAGCTCATTGCTCACCAGAGTTCAGATCTGGGCTAACAAAGGAGTGCAGGGCCCTTCCCAGCACACATCAAGCTGAGTTACAGTGACACAGATGCATCTTCACGCTGTGCAGGGGGGGTTATTTCCCTCCCTCCCTTCAGGACTCTGCACATGTCAGTCCCTCATCACCTCATGTCTTCTCCAGACACTGCACTGCATCTCCTGTCTGCCACTGCAGGTTTAAACTGCTCTGCAGGGCTCCTTTCCCCCAGGACAGGGGAGTCTCAGTGGGACAAGGAGTCACAAAGCCAAGAAACCACCCTTAGAAATTCAGTGCTGGAGCCTTCCCTGACTTGGAAGGGACTTGGAGAACAGACAATCTCCCCCTTGCTCTTCCCCCGGCTGCCCCACAGGGCAGAGAGGATCCAGTGTCGTGTGGGTGTGCTGGCTGGGGGAATGCAGGGCCACGAAAACAAACATGGTCTGCTGATTAAAGAGCACAGTGAGGAGGTCTGCAGGGAGAGGAGGAAGAGGGGTCTGGGAAGGGAAGTGGGAGCTGGCTTCTGTTCCTGGCCACTGCTCTGCTGTGTGACCTGGAGCAAATCCCATCTCCTTTCTCTGCCTTTTTTCTTTTAGTGTCAAATGGGATGCTGTCCCTCACCTAGTTCCCAGGCAGGGAGAAAGGCAGGCTCATTACTATTTCCCATATTACAGTCACCCTTGGCAGCCAGAGGAGAGGGCAGGCCCCTTTCCCTGGAACATCCACACGGTGAGAGCCCTTGTCCCAAACACTGGGCAGGCAGAGGAAGGAGCTGTGCCATGTTCCAAAAGGGGATGGAGCCCTCAGAGGATCTGGATGCTTTACCAGAAGCCATGGCAGAGCTGGGAACAGGACTGCTGACACAAGCACCACCCAGGCTTTTGAAACATTCCTCCCCTCAGTGTCACCTCCGCCAGCTGTGGATTTATGTTATTACCTGTCATTTATTGGTCACCCCAGGCTGTAGGACAGAGAAGCAGCAGAAATTCTTAGAGCATCCTGGCACATTAAATGTGCTGATGTCCTTATGGGAGGCCTTTAAAGAGCGTTTTGAGAGCACCAAGCAAAGTGTTTTGACACAACAAGCTCAAAGCTACGACGTGATTGCTGCTCTTCCCTGCCACATCTAAGGTGCTTTCATGGTGTGCTGGGAAAACATACCTGCAGTGCAGCAGGCTCCCTTTGGAGCTGCAGTTGTTATCAGGGAAGTGACAGCTCCTACAGAAGTGTCTCTGTGCCTTTACTGCAGAGCATTTGTCAGTGCCGGGGGATCAGAGCCAGCCGGGTGCCTTCGGAAGCACCGCGGCCACTGCGACAGGAGTGGGCTGAACACACCTGGAAACAGAGCTCTGACAAGTGGAGTGGAGGGAAGGGGAAGCACTTGCTGTTTTGGAGCAGTAGAACTGGCAGGGCTTGGGTAAAACAGCACAGAGTGCTGAGGCCGAGGCACAGCTCCAAAGGGAACGCCGTTGTTGGCGCACACGTGATGGGACGAGGGGTGTCGAGAGCCCTCTCCGCTCCCCTCCTGCCCTGCAGGGTCATTGCTGGCAGGCTCGGGGTTCAACTGGTCTCCGCAGTCTCAAATGATGGGTTTCTCACTGTGGGTATGACAAGGATTAGTCCACCTCCCCAAATGTGCTGGTGCACTGAAATCCTGCCTGAGTCAGAGCTGAAATGCCGCTTCAGGATCTGCAACAGCTGCAGCAGAAATGGGGGAGTGGAAAGGTATCTGAGAGCTTTCTAATGGTGAGAGTAATGCTGCTGGGTGGAAATTACCATTGCTTTAAAGAATCAAAGGAATGCAACTCTTTGTTTGCAAGCAAATAAACACAGAAGTAACCAGCAGGGCTGTGTAGGACCTACAGGAATGCGTGTCCCACTTGTCCCCCCTCAGAGAACAACAGAGAACAGCCCCAAAGCTGGAGATGCTCTCACGGGCATTACTGAACTGGAAGATGTTTATTAGGGCCAATCTTTGTAAGAAATACCTGAGAAAGCAGGAGAAAGACCCGTGGAGAAGACAGGGGAGCGCTGAGCCTTGTGTTGATGACCCAGTTAATCCTCCACACCTTAAACACCTCGAATAGTTGACGAATGACTCCCCACACCTCTTGGGCTTGGACCTTTTTCATCTGCAGGGAGAGATGATGATTTGATAAAGCTGTATTTTCTTCTGGCTGGTGAAGACAGTTTCCATGGGAAGACAGCACAGCTGTCTCTTGCAAGCTGAGATGGGCACAAGGAATTCAAACCCACGACAGTTTTGTGTGGTTCTCAGGGGCAGAGATTGGCCTTCAACTGGAAAGCCTTTCTCTGGACCCAAATCCTTGTTGTACACCCAGTTCTTCATCTCCTGGTGGGCGGTGAGATCATCCTATGCCATGTTCTTTTCTGACAAGGAGGACAGAGCATCCCTCTTCACCCTCCTGCCCGAGGAAGAAGCAGGGACATACATCTTGTCTTAGCTGTGTTTTTACAGAGCACTCACCTCCTTCCAGCCCTGTTTTAATTGCCTCGTCCCACCACAAGCTCAGAGAATCCATTCAGGGGGAAAAACAAAGGACTAGAAATAAAACTGGCATTTTCTAAAGCATTCTTCCCTCACAGGGACTTCTGGCAATATATTTGCCTGCAAGAACCCATCTTTCAGTGCAGGCAAGGCTTGGAAGCATTCAGATCATGCACTGTTATGCAAGTAATAAATAATAATAATAATTTGCAATTACTTCCTAGTGTAATTGAGTTTTTAAAGAACAGCTCAAAGTAACCTTCCTTTTTCCTACAGAGGCTGTGACACAGCCCCAGCGGAGCCGAGAAGGATTTAATTGTGGCACTAAGTAATTTCTGTGATGTAGAACATGAAGAGCTGAAGTGGAGCAGGTTAGCAGAGCGAGCACCACGTTGTTCCCAGACCTTTGCTGACATTCAGCTGCTGTGAGAATAATTGTAAAACAGGAAGGTGACTTTTTACCTTTTGGGTGTGACCTTCACTGTGCCGAAGCTCCATCCAGCACAGTCTCCTACCTCTGGTAGGGGCCAGGAGCAAATTGCCCATTTTCTGCCTTTTGAAAAGGAGCTAATCAGGTACTTTATTATACAGCATTTGATGTGAGTTTGGGGGAGGATGTGCCCTCTCCCCTCCTTTGTTTCCCACTTCCCTATTCAGCAGAAGTAGCAGAATTAGCCTTTGAGACATTAGAACCTGAGACACGATACCCAGCACTGAAATTGTACCACCAGGCACGACTTGAACCCTATCCTGAATTAAATGTGGGGTTTGGCTTCTACACTGAGCCAGCGTTAAGGAATCACATGTACACCTCTTCCTTTCAGATGATTAGATGGAGGTGTCTGACAGGACCTTCTGATTTAAGACCACTGACCTTATTTCTCGAAGTGGGTGCAAAAGAGACCTATTAATGAAGTTTTTCTGTGAACTGGCTTTGCCTCTCTTTTTATTTGACTGCATTTCTCAATTAAGCTGTAGCCTATCAACAATAAAATGAAAGACCTAGTTTTTTTTACACCAAGCAAAGGTTATCACACAGCCAAATCCTCCCCCCCAACCCAGGGAAGGCTGGCAATTCCTGTGGTAGAGAGCTTAAATATCAGCGCCAACACATTCTAGATGTTTCCCAAATACCTAAAATATGAACTCATCATTAACTGCTCTGAATTTCCTCCTGGAAACTCCCACACTTTTCCTGGTGAATCTTACATTGACTTGGTGTTGTGAAGGAGACTTTTTCCCCCCCTCAGGTGAACACGAAGAACTGCCACCCGTGTGTGTGTGTGAAACCAGGCAAACTCCCTCCCTTTTCAAATCCAGGAAGCTTCTCTTCCACTGGCAGCTCAGAATTGGGTCCCTGGTGAAGCCCTGTGTGTGTCTGAAGTTTGGCAGATTCAGATTCACTTGTGCCTGCATTTTTCGGTCCTGAGGAGAAGTTGTACCAACCGTAGAGCAAATAATTCTTCCTGCCTCGTGAAAGCTTCCAGCTGCCATCACACATTATCCCCGGGACGAGGGAAAGATTCTGTTGCCGTGTGACATCAGAGGTTTTCTGTGTTCATGGCGACATGATGAAAGGTGGGAGAGCACCAGATAAACTGGGCAGGAAAGAGCCCTGAGGGGGAAATATTCGTGGGAATATTCGATCCCTTCTTTAGCAGCATCACGGACCTGGGCAGCTTATCCACTTGATAAACAGTCATTTATAGACTGAGAGGTGATTATAGTTCATATTCTGACCTACAGCAGCTGAAAATTCAAGCCCACTGTCACTGCTGCCCCTGCCTCGTGCTCCCCCCTCTGCTGCACCAGTCTCAGTCCCCCCCATATCCTTACCAGCTACTCTGACTCTTCCCTCATCCCATGATTCTCCTTTCACTGCTTCGTGGCCCAGTTTGCAGAACTATTTTCGTGAGCAAACACTCTTCCACTCCCACGTTGCAATGGATTAAGAGCTTGTAATTGCTGCTGCTGCTTTAAAGTCCTCGTTAAGAGCTGGTCAGAGCAGGTTTAATCAAGGCAGCAGCAGCTGCCTGTCTACGGGAAGGCTCCCAGTGCTGACAACAAGCAGTGGGAGTTCAGAACACATCCCTGGTACCTGCAGGGCCTCCCGGGGCACACTGGGGTGTAAACAAGCCACTGCTCCCCATAGAGCTCCAGTCCCAGTGGGAGCCCGAGGTGCTGGAGGGGGTTTTTCGCACACTTCACCCTCCCCACTGAGCTCTCGGTGTGAGCAGAGCCAGCAGCTCGTCAGCACCACCCGAGTGCTGGGTCAGGGCCCAGCAGACGGGGCTGTGTGTGCCCCAGCTCCTTCGGATTTCTCGGGGGGGGAAAAAAATATAAAAAAAAATTCTCATCCTGAACCTGCAGCTCAACTTAAAAATCTCCCATTTCTCTCGCTGGAGCACTGAACCCCTCCCTGGCACAACTGCCAGGGTGGGAAGGGGCCGGGCAACCTTCCCCAGCAGTGGGAACTGGCCACGTTCCTGCTCAGAGCAGCGCCCACAGCCCCTCTCTGTGCTCCTTCCCTCCTCCTCCCCCAGCTGCTGCCAGGGCTGGCCCACCTCCCCTGCCAGCCTTCCTCCCCGGCCTCGTTCCCAGAGCCTGCCAGGAAACGGGGAGCAGAGCTCCATCCCTGGAAGGAGCACATCCATGAGAACACAGGGCCGGGCTGGGACCGGGGGCTGATGCAGCAGGAGTGGCAGTGCGTGTAAACCCTGCTGAGGGAGGGAGGGAGGCTGTTCTCTCTTCCCTGAAATGCTGCTCCAAGCTCTGAGGGGATGGGAGAGGGGGGAGTTAATCCATTTTCCCGATGATTTCTGGCACACTGGGTGTCCTTCAGTCCATCCCTTGCTTGATGCTTCCCCTGCAAGGACTGTCTGGCACGTCTTCTCGAAGGGGAAGAGAAGGTCAGCTGCAATCAGGATCTGTGCCTGCACTGTTACTGCTGTTGAATGTCTGTCTCCAAAGTAACCCTCAGTCTCTCTGTGTGGCTCAAAATCAAGGTTGCTTGGCCAGCCACGCAGAGAGTCCCAGGAGGCTTTGCTACTTCTTCTTTTTGGTGAAGAAATTCCAAAGTCTGAGCTGGAGAAATATTGTTTTCACACCACATGCAACTAAACTGCAGAGCTCCTCACAGCAAGTCCAGAATATGGCAAGGACCTGGCAAGAAAGCACAGATAACCCCATGTTTGAAAGGGATATTTAGTGTTTAAAAACTCATTTAAACCAGTGTCCAATATCTAGCAACTCTGGACAGACCTGACATGAAGCATCTGTTATCTCACTGCCTTCCAAAGTGAGGATTCCTGTCCTTTTCCTTGGAGCAGAGGACCCAGGCTGGGCTGGTTTCAGGGGCTTTGGTTTGAGACCACCCACCCACCTTTCCCCTCAAACGAAAATGTACTTCATTGGCTTCCAACAATGTTCTTTCTTGTAGGACAAAGCCCACTGGTCTGAAAGATCAGGGATGAATTCCCTGTGCAGAGCTGTTGTTTGGGGCTCAATTAACCTGGCCCACCAGCAGTATCATCATTTTTAAGGGAGTCATGCCTGATGTACCCCAGTTTGGGGGAGGAATCCCATCTCCTGGTGGTGGGAACCTGACGCGATCCAAGTGTTACAGCAAAACCCAACATCTGAGAAATGGACTTCAGGAGTTGGAAGAAGAGCCACTGTCACCTTTTGCCTGAACTCATTGCCGTGATCTGAACCCCAGAAACACGAAGCGGGGGTGATGTCGGTCTTTACCCTCCGATTCCAGGGCCGTGCTGAGCTGTCCACGTGTCCCTCGAGTTTCTGGAGCACTGTATGTCCTGGGGAATCATCAAGAGGCTTGAGGAAGCAGGATTAGGGGTGTTCCCATGGGCTTTGAAATCTGTCACCCGATGGCTTTGGAAAAAGCAAGGGAAGGCCACTCTGGAAAGCTCTGTCATACCCCAGAACTCCTCAGCAGCTTTTGTCACCGTTGGGTCTCTGCCACAGCAGCAAACTGTGCCAGTAACAAACCTGTCAAAGCCTTGAAAATAGCTCAGTAATTGAGACTGCCACGAAGGGTTTCTGAGAAGGGAGAGATGCGTTTGGAACTTCATTTTAGGGTTCTGAAATCAGATTTCTGTAATTGGACAAGGTGCACAGCAAGTTATTTTTATGCCCTGGCTCTGTTTACTTTCCCCCCTCCCCGATGTCATTTGCTGATGCAGATCTCACATCAGACGCAGCAGCAGCTCCCTTGAAAGACAGAGCAGATTCTCAGTGTCTGAGTCTATTCTGGTGAACAGCCAGGCAGGAGGGAGCATCTCATTGATGGAACTGCTCATGAGAGAAAAGGCTCAAGGGCAAAAGAGAGAGACTTGAAGGCAGTGACAAACGCACACAGGCTGGGCCAGGAGAACCCTACCCACACACCTCATCTGGATGCACTTCCCAACATCCCATGGAAACAGCCAGGGATGCTCAGCAAAATGGGCTTTTCCCCGCACTAACTTAGTCCATATTGAGTTTAAACCACACTGAGCCGACTCATCTTCCTCCCTTTAGCACGAGGAATGATAAATCCCCAGGGGAGAACTGCCCTTTCCTGGTGGTTATTGGGGGAAAACAAGGAGCACGTCAAGAGAAGTCAGCAGCACTTCCTACAGCAAAGCCTTTCCCATCCAGCAAAACACAGATCGAACACGTGGGGAAATCCTGGCTGAAATGCTGTTGTTCCCTCTGGAAGAAACCCTGTCCTAACTGTTCAGGTCATGGACACAGCCTGGCTTTGCTGGGTCCAGTCCCCCTGGTTTGGAGGGACAGAAATCTAAATATTCACTAATTTACCTATTAGTTTTAATTAGATACCACAGCCACTTATTTTCTAATCTGGAAAACGAGCATTCCAGATGCAAAGGGGAGGATTCCTTCCTCTCCTCCTTTCTTCTCTTCCTTTATTTTTCCTTTTTCTGCTCAGTGAAATGTTTAAATGCCTTGTCAACACAGAAGAAACACAGGGAAAAAAAAAAGTGACACGATGAAAGATTAAGGAAAACGGGGAAGATTAACAAAGCTTGATAGGCAGGCAATTAAAATAGGAGTGAAGGATCGTTAGTATTCATTACTAGAAAACACAGGCAGGGAGGACTGTGCAGCTGCTGGAAATCCCCAGTATCTGGCTGAGGAGAAGTCACTCCAAAAAATAACTTGCTCTTTTGGCTGGTGAAGTTGCAGTGGCAGTTAAGTGGATTAGCTGCTTTTTGTTGCCTCTTCACCCTTCAAGTCTTATCTGGACTAAAGACGGTTTGAAAGGCCTTTGAAACGTGGCACCACGAGGTTCTTGTCTCCCAGGCTCTCGCAGTCAGGGAGGTGAAATGGCAATTACTGCCAGCAACGGTGACACGGCCTGATTCAATCCGAGTCCGGGCAGGGACAGGCTGCAGCAGAGGTGCCAGACAGCAGGTTTAGAACAGGCAGGAAAGCAAGGACCAAGCAGGTAAACACGGGGCTCCGGTGTTCCATTGTCCCGGTTTCTCTCCAGAAGATTCAGAGAGTTTGAGCCGCTCCTTTCTGAGGGAAGAAAGCAAACCTGGTTTGCTGCCCGAGGACAAAAAAAAAAAAAAAAAGTACATTAGTTGATGCTTTGGGCTTCCTGTAGATTCCTGAAGAGCTCTGGATGAAAAAAGGGGGATTTTTAATTTTTTTTTTCTTTAATAGTTACGGGTGTGGGAAGAACAGGAATTTCCCCTCAGTGCCATCTCTATCCCCAGGACACTGACACCACTCTTCCTGGCACACACTGAACTCCAGCAAACCCATTAATCATAAAACAAGCTGCTCATCCCATGCACCAGAGTGCTTGAACACACAGATAGGCATGTGGACAGAAAACTGCCCACTTACCCCTCACTTCCAATCTTTGCAGTCAGGACCTTTCTGACAACACTGTCAGTCCCAGCTCAGCCCCCCTGTGCCTCAGCTTTCTCTGTCTTTAACTCCGGAGTCTTTCAGCCCAAGAATTGATTTGCTTCTGGGGAGCTTCAGGCTCATCTCTTTCATCTTCATAATCTGTGATCTGACAGATTAGGGGGATTATTTAGGGCTGGAGCCCCCATTAATGATGTGACTGACAGGCAAAGGAAAGATGAAAACTACCCCTGGCTTTTCATGTTCCTGTTGTAAACACAAACTCTGCGCTGGGACGTGTCTTCGGGTGGAAACACAGCCAGGGCTTGTTGGACCAACTCCTGGAGCTGACAGCACAAAGCTGAGATCAAACCATCTGTGCACAGGGGGGTCTGGGAATCAACACACAGACGGAACATCCCCGGCGGGCGCTGAGCTGGAACTGCTGTGGGCAGAGCCCAGCTCAGGGGCTGCCCCTTCCCTCCCTTCCTCCCACTGCACTCAACCAGCTCATCCCTCTCAGCAGTGGGGCCAAGCTGCAAACGGGAGCTGAAGGCTGGGTGCAGCTCTCTAAAACTCTGCTCAACACATAGGACCAGCCCAGGAAAGCCCCTGTGGTCTCAGATCATTCTGCTGGGGGCTCTAATCTCACCCTGGTAGCCCAGGAGGGGGTGGATGAACTTCCACAGGGGATGAAGGAACCTCCCAGTCAACCCTGCAGTTTGCCAGTCCCTAAATCCCATTTTGCCAGGCTCTGAGACAAACCAGGTGTTTTGTTTTCTGTCCTGGAGGGCCAGGGGCCATCAGTTCTTGCTGTGCTTGTGACCTGCTCCTTCTGCCGTCCTGCAGCATCAGCTGCCCTGTTCTCAGGGTCCTGGGGCTCTGCCAGAGCTGCTGTGGGGAGCTGCAAACTCAGGTGGGCCCCAGGAATGGACATTACCAGCAAAGAGAGATTTATTTCTCAAGAATCATCTTTCCTATACTTTTAACAGGCTCCTTTCCCTGAAAGTGTAATCAGCTTGACAGTCCTCTGGTTTGTGTCTGAGCAGGACCCTCTGCTGCTACCTGAGTCACGTTTTCTCTCTCTCGAGCTGGCCAGGCTGGTTTTTAAGGTTCAGTAACACTCATTCTTCCCCCCAGGTGAACACAAAGATGGCTATTCCAGCACATCCAGCTCACATCAGCTCAGCCATCACCTTTGGTCTCTGATTCACCCTGAAGTGTTCACGTAACAGAAGAATAAGTGCAAGTAAAGCTTCCATATCCTATCCTGTCCTGCAGTCTTCTCTGCCATTCCTGAATTGTGTTTGGAGGCTGATAAACCTGGAGATAAACAATGGGCTTTTCCACGGCCCATTGAACCTCCAGAGCAGCATGAACACAGGACAGCAGCGTGCCTGTGAACCCTGCACTTTGTAAGTCCACGCAAGAAACATTAATTAACTTATTTTCGGTGTTAGAGTTCTGCTAACACAAATAAAGCTCAATTCTGTCCATCCCTTTAGGGATATTCCTCTTTTCCTGTGTGCCCACTACCCCAGGGAGCCAGTGTCTGACTCCCAGCCCACAGACACACAATGACAATAATGAGAATTAGATCCTCTGGAAGACACAATCAAAGTGATTCAGCCTGGAACAAGAGGCAGGAGATCACACAACAATTTTGGATGCTTGAACAGCGGAGAACAGCCCTCCCAGCAGTGCAGAAAAAGGAGCTCCTGTTTGAAACAAGAGACCAGGAATCAAACCCAGCACAGAGTGTTGCTGCAGCCCTTTTGGGGGGAGCTGTTACCTCCAGCCACAAGGAACCAAATGTGGGCTCCAGAAGGGCTTTGGGAACCTTTGTAGATGCTTATTAGTAAGCACAGGATGAAAGGCTCTAGAAAAGAGGCAGGTTTTTAAGCACCACGAAGAGTCTGCGTTGTTTTTGCTCACCATTGATGCCACTCATCCAGTGCTTCACCTCTCTTCTTTCCCGGGAATTCTGTTGGAAGACCCACCTTTTACACAAGCATTTCCAGCTTGTCTGCCAGGAAGGTTCTAACAAATGGCATAAACACAGCTTTTTCGGGTTCCTTTGGTTTGTTGTGGGGGTTTTTTTTGTGCCTTCTAATACTTCAGAAGGCACGTGGGAGGGAGGTGTGACCCAGCTGCAGCAGCTGAGCGACCTTGCCATGAGCTGCTTCCTTCAGATCCCAGTGGCTCCAGGTGACTCAACTCCTAATGAATGCCCTGCCTGTCTAAATGAAGCAGTGCTTTGAAGCTGGAGCCAAACAAATGGGTCCCCAGAGAGCAGGAGGATGTGTGGCAGTGCTGGTTGCATCATCCCACCAGCAGCATCCAAACAGCCCTTCCACTTCCCCCAGCACTGGGCTCTGGGGAGAGCAGACTGAGACCCAGGGAGGCCCTGGGGACAGGGCCATGATCCACCATAAGTGTGCATCATTACAGCACCACTGTGCTTCTGCCAGGGCTTTTCTCTGGCTATTTTGTGATTTAAAACCTCCTCCATTTCAAATCAGGTCAGGCTAAGGTGACACCTAACTCACTGCAGCCCAAGCAAGGAGTTCAGGCAAGAGGGGACAGTGTTTGCATCACTGAAAACGTTTTAAAATTGCAAAGCTGCCTAAAAGATCCCCTGAGTGAAGTGAAGGCCACTGTTAAAGCAAATATCCTTCCCCCTGCTGACTTTGGGGCCTGGCTGTGAGAGAGCTGGGGACGAGAGCAGTGCCCCAGGTCCAAGCTCCCGGATCAGGACGAACCTGGCTGGTGTTCCCTGTCCCAGACCCCCAGCAAACCTGAAGTTCCAAAGCAACGCAGCCTGTCTCATTTGAAAAGTATCTTGGTTAGGAGGAGATGTCAGATTTAATTTCCCAGAACCAAGGCCAAAGTAGGAGGGTCGTGCTGCAGCTTTGCCTGCCGGATTCCCTGGCGGAAGGTGAGTGGCACAGAGCTGGGAGGTGTCAGGCTTTGCTCTGCTTTTACATCATTACGAGGCAAAATGGCACTAACTGAAAACCCTGCAGCCACTACATGGCTTCAGTTGCTAAAGCTGCCACTACACCTGCAAAATGACTGGGAAAATATCCTTCCCTGGGAGGGTGGGGAGGCCCAGAGAAGCTGTGGCTGCCCCATCCCTGGAAGTGTCCAAGGCCAGGTTGGAGCAACCTGGGCTAGTGAAAGGTGTCCCTGCCCATGGCAGGGGGTGGGACTGGACAGGCTTTGAGGTTCCTCCCAACCCAAACCATCCTGTGAATCTATTCTATGATTCCATTACTGGCAGTAAGAGGACAGAAGCAGTTTTCTCAGAGCTGGACACAAGAGAGACGTGGGAGAAGGAGCACAGCTATGGCAGAGAACCTGTTGAAGCCAAACCAAGATGAGGAGCAAAACAGAAACTCACAACCCACCAGGGTCCCCTGCAAACAAGCTTTTCCTGCCTCTTCACGGGATCCACAGCTGAGTGTGCCCCAGACCAGGATCAGGATTCCTCACGGCCACCACCGTGCTGCTAATTACTTCTAATAACTGCATGCTGTGGAAATCACACTGAATTTATGCCCGAGTTAAGCCACATCGTTTCTGTTATTTTCCTCAGCCACTCCATGTCTAAAGAAAAAGCTTATCAGCAGTAAATAAATGAGCTCAGCTTGTTTGCATCAGTCCCTGAGCTGAGCACGGGGCTTTGCAAGTAATTCCCTGGAAAAGGTTATGGTGTTTGAAGTTGGGTAAGTGGAGACTTGATTTCTGTGAGGAGCAGGAACTGCCTTACCCTGTGGATCAAGTATCTCCTCTATAAGCACAGAAATCCTGTCTGCAGCTGTGCCAGGGTTTTCCTTGAGGTTTCACTCTGCTGCACTTTCAGTCTTCCCCCTGATTAGTTATGGACTTTGCCATGAGACCAGACGCTTTCCTTTGCAGGAAACTCGGATCTGGATTATTATTTTAATTGTCATCCCACTGTCTTGTTGCTAAACAAGCCCAAATTTCTTCACTTGACTGTAAAAGGCAAAACAATTTCAGCCAAAAAAAAGAAAAAAAAGCTCAACTCTGGAAATGTTACAATTTTAATTCAGGAGCTGTGCTTTCCAAAACATCCTGAAGTGATGCACCCACATTCCTGCACAGTTTCTTTGTCAGATTTGTGGGGCAAAGCACTGAGCCCACAGTTCAGCCACAGTGTTCTCTGTAAATCATGGATGAGGTTCCAGAAGTGTGGGAGCATTTACAGCTCCAATACTCTGGCAGTGCTGCAGCCAGGCTGACCAAACTAATCACTCCAAGCACACATGCAGATGCATTTAAAGGAAAAATGTGGAGCCCTTCTGAAAGCCTCCTGGTCAGAATTTATTCTAAATTAAGGACAAACTCCCACAAGAGGAGAATTGGCTCTTTTGACTGAGCTTGCTGGTTTTTGCTGCAGCTGCCTGTACAACTGCTTCTGTTTCTGCAGCTCAGGGCTGCCTTCAGCTGTGCAAATCACTGATTAAAATAAGTCACATCTCCCACCAAAAAAAAAAAAAAAAAAAAAAAAAAAAAAAAACAAAAAAAAAACAAACCACAAACATTTTTCCACCTGGATGCAGCTCAAAAAAACTCCCCAAAAAGGTCAATAATTTATGCCTTGTAATGTTGGTGTTACTTTGGGCACGGGAAGGTTTGAAAAAGAAGGAAAGCAGAGTCCTGTCCCAGCGAGGAGACAACGTGATTTTAACTGACAGGTTTGGGGTTCCTGCCTGTGGTGACAGAGAAAGGGTTCAGACAGAGAGGAGAAATCCTGCAGCAGCTGCTGCTGGCACTGACACCCCGAGCGCAGTTGCTGCTCCCCCGCCCTGACACCAGAGCCCGGTTTGTGGTGTGCTCTGTCCCCAACCCACCAGCAGCCCCACAAGTGCTCTGTGGGACACAGCTCCTCCCTCCCACTCCCTCTGGCCCAGCACAGCCTCCCTCCCAGCCCACTCCTGCCAGCTTTCCCCGGGCAGAGCTCCTGGATGGCACTTGGGAATGCTGCCCTGAGGTCCCAGGGCTGGCAGGACTGGGCACCAATCGCCGTGGAAAAAGAAGCTCAAAGCCACCCCTGCTTTTATGGGTGTGACATCAAGGCATCCCCCTCTTCACTCACCGTTTCACAGGCTCTGTTCTGTTCCTTCATGGGAGAAATGCATTTGCCTTGGCACAGGCAGAGCAGAAACGAGCCCGAACTGCCACCTGTGACTCCTGGGATTTGCAAATATTTAAAATCTTGAGACAAGCTGCACAGATCTCGAGTGGATGTTGTTCAGACACTTCCCACCTCCTGCCTGGATTCCCTCATCCCCAGCTCCACTCCAGGCCCTCCTACTCATCTCACAGGTGCCTCCTATCTCAGGGAGACAGTTCACATTCACTCTCCCTAATTAATAAGATGATAAACAGTCCCTGCTATTTCCACCCTTACCTGGAAATACAGTTTCTGGCTGCCACTCCCAGCACATCATCCCTGTGCCAAGGCCTGTCTGCAGGTTCTTAGTGTCCCCATCACTTCAAGGTCTCTGTTCCCAGGGAACCACAGAAATGGCAGGAACTGTGTTCCCCAAAGACTGTTCTGGGGAAATGACTGGGCCACGGTGGTTCTTGCAAACCAGGGTTCATTTTCTCCCAGAACCAGATGACAAGTTTTTCACTATTCCTTCTGGAAAAGCCATGAACTGATGGCAGCACTTTGATGCTATAGATGGTGATGCCTCTCGTGTCCTACATGGAAAGAATTACCAGTGTTTACCTGGAGGTATAACCTGACTCAGATAAGGAAATACATCATTAAACTTTAGTAAATGAACCAACTGCACTTACTGAACTATGCAGCAGACAATGTAGCTGGTTTTAGCAGCTCCAGAATAAATAAGGACACGTTGCAGGTGGAGGTTCCTGCTCCTGGGACATACAGTGCTGCAGATGACTGTGGGTGTCCTGTGGCCCCATTTAACATGTTGATGCTCATTTACCCTCACTGCCTTGGTTGTCAAGTGCCCTGCAGGTGCAGTGGGGTCCAGACAGGCAGCAGGAGATTAGCTGGAGACTGGTGAGCCTGGAAAACATCCCAAAGTGCCACTAACCAGTGCTGCCAATGGGAATGACATGACAGGACACCCTGTGCCAGGCAGGCAGCAGCTGGCTCCGTCAGGGGTATGTTAATGCTGCCTGGAATTTGGGGAGGGAAGGAGCCCCAGCTGCTCTTTTGTTGAAAGGAAGGGGGCTGGGGGGTGTCTGAGGGGCTGATCAGGGGCAATAATCTGCAGCAAGAGCACCTATTCAGGTACAGACACCTGATGTCTGGCACGGCAGGCGCTGCTGCAGGAGGAGACAGGCACAGGCTGGGAGCTGGAAAAAGAGGGATGGGGAAGTTGGCAGAGATGGAAACAAGGAGCAGGCATTTGGGGGAAGGACCACACTGGATCTGCCCCCAGGGTGGCAATGCCAAAGGTTCTTGCCCCTGTGGGGGTGCAGGATTTGGCCTTGTGTCCTTTCTGAAGACTAAAGGCTGATGCTGATCAGCCATGAGAACCATGTGAACCGTGTTCAGGTGAATTCTGCTCCATATTTGTGAAAGCTGAATGAGCAGAGAAAAGGTGCAGGACTTCCACTGTGTGTTCAGTGTTTCCTGCCTTCCCCAGTAGCTGTCAGGGCTCATCTGATGTGGAACAGAACCACCAGCAGACACACAAGTTGTGCAAACCTGAATTCCTTCCTTCTGCCACCCCTCCCACCTGCCAAACCCCACTTTTAGCTTTTCTAAAGAAAGTTGGTATTTTCCTTATCCTTTTGCTTCCTGCTAAACCCCACATGTATGTCTTTCTGGATGATCACCAGGACACGCAATCCAAATCCTTCCTGCTCCACAGATGGAGAGGGAAACCCACAGCCAGGAGAGGTGTGAGGATGGCTGAGCTTCCCACACTTCCTGGGGCTTTTTTTTTGCACTGAGTTTGCAGAGTTGATGCCTTCACTGCTGCATGTTCAGCATATTAATTCAGTTCCTATTCCCTGGGCCTGGGGGAGAGCTCCCTGACAAGGTAACCTGTGCTTTTGTCCCTCTGATAAATGATGCACCATTTTCAGAGTATCTTCTTGATATCTCTTTCATGGCCTAAAGCAACCAGCACATCTCTTTTTAATATCTGGGGTGAACTCTGGGGGTTGAACATCCCCGACCACAACATTTCCTTGCTCATCAGCTGCAGGTTTTGCTCCCCCTAGAAGTGACATCCCAGTCTTTGCCCCCGTGCCCTGCTGCCTGTGCTGCTCAGCTCCTCACTCAGATTGGTCACTTTATCACTGCTGACAACTCTGGGGATGGAGGGAAGGAATTCAGCACTTCTGGACAAGGGCTGCAGGGAGCTTTGGGCCCTGGGGTTCGCAGCTCATGGTTCGTGTGTTGGGATGGCCAAGGTTTCAGCTCCAGCCTCCTTGGAGATTGCCTGGAACAGCTTTCATTAGTTTCTGTACAATTCTGGATCAGTGGAGGGTGTTTTCTGTGCTACAAACAGAGCACGAACTCTCCTTAAATCTAAGAGGAGAACATACATGGGCATCTTGGTGTCTGGGGTGGGAGCTGACTTTTGTATTTTCAAAATGAACTGGAATCTTGTAAAATGCCCTCTTCCCTTTAGTTCTCTCCTTTGGGAATATTGCATGGGCAAGGAGGATTTTTGACAGCACGTGTGAGTTCCAAACCCCCGCGTTTCAACAGCACCCTCCGATTTCGTGTTCCAAAGCGGGAGAGGGATGCCCCTCACAAGGCTCCTTTTGCAGCAAACACAGAGACAGGGTGGGATGTGGGTCCTCAGGGATACCCCTCGTGAGGGCTCTTGGTGGTGCCCTGCACGTCCTCTGCACAGAAGTGTTTTTAAGCCCCCGAGCATCTGCCAGGCCCACCTGCTCTCGCCGCTGCCCAGCCCAGCTCTGCAGCAGGGCTTTGGGAAGAATGCATTTTGGAGCTGCCTGGCCATTTGCTGCCGCTGCTGTGGCTCTGCTGAGTGGAACCCGGGAGCCCCTGACACACAACAAAACTCCTCTTTATCCTGAGAGGGATCGTCTGTGCCAGCTCATCCCCTCGGAGCCAGAAGCACCATGTGACTCATGAGCAACTTCTGCAAAGCCAAGCAGTGAACCAGCTCCTGACTGGAGACCCCAAACTGGGAAACTTCCCACAAAGGCTGCACGTCTTTGCAGGGGCTGCCTGCAGATGGGGGGCCTGTGTCTCCTTGTGCCTGCCCTCAGGGTGGGATGTGCTCTGCAGTCGTGCCCCTCCCAAGAGATGCCCAGTGTCACCTGCCTGAGGGAGCAGTGGCATCTCTGGCAGCCGGAATTCAGGCAGCTTTACGTGGCAAACATGGAACGTGTGGAGCTGCTTCTTGCAGGCACTTTGATTCCGGGCTGATCCCGAAATCAGCCACCTGAGGTCCAGGCTGACTCAGCCCTCAGGACTCATTTTTCATTTATGAACTGGGAAAGCTGTTTAAAAACAGAAACTTGGCAGCAAGAGGTCCAAAGAAATACCCTTTCAAATGAAAAAGTGGGAACTGGAGCGTGAGTTATAAGACAACATCTTTCTCTTGCAGTTGCATGTGCTGTTTATCCCAGTTCTCCTTGTGACTGAACGAGATGGGAAGAGAAGAACAAGTTCTAACAGAGCTCTGGTGTGGCAGAAGAACCTCTTCTGGTGCAATACTCACTCGGCCAGCTGTGAAATGAGGAGCACCAGAGGTGCTCTCTCTGGAGCTCCCTTGCCTCTTCCCCAGCTCCCAGGAATGCTGAGGTGGGAACTATTTCTTCCCAGTGCCTGATTGCATCCACGTGAAATCTCTACCTGATGATTGGGTTCACGTGCCTGAACCAGGGCACAGCTCCCCAGCGAGTTGCTGCTTTGGAAATTTAACGCTTGGAAGAAGGGTTTGGAAGAAGGATTTGCTCTTTTAGTCTTCGCTCCTTTCCTGTGGTTCCTCGGCTGCTGTTCCTACAATCCCTGTCTCAGTTCCCACCCTTCACTTTTAACTTCTGCTCAGAGTAATCCTTTTAATTGCAGCCCTGTCTCCGCTGCTCTTTTCCCCCTAGAGGTTCCACAAAGCTGTGTTTATCTAATGAAAACGGGGAGAGTTTTCAGCTGATGTGGGCTGGGAGGACTGCAGCGATGTCAGCAGAGCTGTGGTGATTTACTCCGACAAAGATGAGCAGCTGCAGGAACTCCCTGCTTGGTGTCTGCTGGAGTGCTCTGTGGCCATGGCTTGACATCCCTTGCTTTTGCCAGGGCAGGAATGTGCTTTCAGCTCCTTTGGTTCAATCCCTGGGAGCATGGCTGATGTGCAGTGGGGACGGGGAGGGGTGAATCACCCTGCAGAGATTCTGGCCTGAAAACTGATCCTTGTGGTGAGACCAACCCTGGAGCAGGGGGCTGGGGCCCTGCAGGACCAGCCTGAGGCTTCCTGCGAGCAACCACTGCCATGCAGTGCCAGGGGAAACCCTCCTTCCCTCTCCGGTCTGCCATTCAAGGCTCTTGCAGAAGGCTAGGAAGGAGCTGTGTGTCTGGAAAAGGGGAGCTCTGATCCCACCTCCCACTGTCCCCCCAGCTCCTCAATCCCGTGTCCGAGCTTGAGGCAGAGCCCTTTCAAAGCTAAGCCCAATCTCCCTGCCAAGTCTCCCGTTAAATACTGGGGAAATGCTCAAAGTGAACAACATATTTATCCTTTCAGAGCAAATGACAGGTTTGTTTCAGAGCAAGCCCCGTTCTGCTGTGATTTATTCTTGCAGTGTGTGTCTCTCACTCCCTCTTAAAAAAGCTTATTGAATGCAGGTGATGTATTTTTGACATGATTGATTTTGACCTGCGTGTGCCTGAGCTCGGTGAGTGAACGCTGCCTGTTCCTCTGCCTGTGCCCAAAGCACAGCCCAGGGGAGGAGGGCATTCCTCTTCCCATTGGAATGTGACAGCAACAGCCCCTGTTTTCCAGCCGAGGAATCGCCTCCGTGGTACCAACCCGCAGGCTGGGAAGAGCCGGGGACTTCAGAGAGCACAACTAGGGCTGCTGGACTTCCTTTGGGTTCCGCTCTCACCCGTTTTGATGGAGCTCCATCCAAGCTGAAAAAGGAAGTCAGGCGGGTTGATAGTGGTGGCTTGTCCAGGGAACAGGCTGCCCATTGATGTTCCCATCTGAGGCTGCAGGCACTGGCCTTTGGTGACAAATTCTGTCATCCTGCCTCACTTCCACCTTCACATTTCACCCTGCAGAGGCTCAGTTAAACTCAGCTCACTGCTTCTTCCCTCAGCTCAGATCCCTGGGGATTTGGTTACCTGGCGCCTTGGGAACGCAACAGTGAGGTGCCTGGGACACAATCAGTGCTGTTGGCTCGGGTTTTGGGTTTATCACACTCGGTACAAACAGAGGTTCCTGAAAAATGAGGTTTTTGCAGGAAAAAGCAGCTCCTGGAGCCAGCCACTGGAGGGAGCCGCTGGAAGGAGGCTGGACTTGGGCAATACCAATCAAAGGCGACTTCAAACACCTTCGAGTCACAGCTGGTCCTCTCTGCAAACAGACACGAGCTGAGGAGGGATTTAAATAGGCAAGGAGTGAGAATTTTAAACCAGGTAAGGAAAATCACCGTGTCAGAGACCGACGGATGAAGAGCAGCCCTGGTTGAGCTCAGTCACGGGGTTTGCTGCCAGGTGACATCTCAGGTGGAGAGGGAGGGGCTGCAGGACAGGTGTCACCAGCCCCCAGCTCTCCTGAGGGTTTAATATTCGCTGAAAATCCTGAAATATTCCCACAAAGGGTGTGCAAACATTATGGGGTGTGGGTGGGTGTTGAAGCTGAGGCTGGAAGAAACACCCCTGCTGTGAACAGCAATAAGCCCTCGCTCAGCAATCCCCTGAGCCTTCTCCTTCCCAGGCCAAACACCCCCAAGCCTTCCCAGCCTCTCCTCACACAAAAAATGCTCCAGTCCCTTCACCATCTTGGATGAACCCAATGCACCAAGCCCATAAAATGCTGTTGCACTGAGGAGCCCAGAATTGGACACAGTTAAACGTGGCCTCGGTAGTGCAGGAGAAACAACATCCCTTCAGATGAGTTTGTAAGGAGTTAATGATTCATAATAGTTTTAAGGGAGCTATTGAGTTCCAGACAGTAATCACAGAATCACAGAATGGGTTGGGGTGGAAGGGACCTTAAATCTCCCCTAATTCCACGCCCTGCCCTGGGCAGGGATGATGTTCTCTGGCCCAGGTTGCTCCAAGCCCCGTCCAATCCTGAACATTTACAGGGATGGAGCAGCAACCTCCCTTCTGGGTAACAGCAACAGTGGCTCAGGGCACTCCCTTGTGCTTTATGCTGGGCAAAGACCATCTCAGCAGTGCAGCTGCATTTCCCACCCTGCTGCTTCTCACTCAGGGTATTTTGTATTTCTGGGAAGTTTCCTGCCTCCTGTGTCTGCCACTGCTCCCGAGGCAGAGGAATCACGAGGAGGGTGAGA
Source organism: Oxyruncus cristatus (assembly GCA_013399855.1). Taxonomy (NCBI): domain Eukaryota; kingdom Metazoa; phylum Chordata; class Aves; order Passeriformes; family Cotingidae; genus Oxyruncus; species Oxyruncus cristatus. Next base: position 1,602,823 of record VXAY01004698.1, on the reverse strand, counting down.
GATGTTGAAATGTAAATGCAGGTCAAAAGTGTAAATGCTGCTTTAACATCCTCTCACTTCTGAGCTGCTCTCTGGTGCCTTGAAACCAACCCAGCCCATGGGTTTGACTTCATAAAGCCAAGCCCCAGCAGGCCTGGCTTTGCAAGGCAGCTTTAAAAGGCAGTACTCATTTTTGCCTCTGCACAGGGACACCTGGTCCAGCAAAGGGCTGCCCCGTACTGATTTCACACCAGGGACACCTTGATGCACGTTTGCTTAAACTAATTAACAGGGCAGCAGCTCCCCCCTCACCTGGCCTTGCTGATGGCTGGCACAGGCTCCTCTCTGCATTGGTTTATTAGCTCTCATAGCTGATCTTATCTAATTGAATTATCTCCTAATGATGTCTGCACTTTGTATTTGCATCAGGAAAAGAGCAACTGGAGACCCCGCAGTGCTTAGTGGGAAGAAAAGGAAAGAAAGGAGGGGAGGAGAGGAAGAGGAGAGCAAGAGAAGAGGAAATGGAAAGGAAGGGAAGATGGAAAGGATGAGAAAAGGAGGGGGGAAAAAATGAAGAGAAAAAGAAAGAGAAAAAGAAAGAGAAAAAGGAAGAGAAAAATACTTGATCTGTCCCCATTAATTTTGGGAATGAATTATTAGGAAACTGAGGTTTGAGGGGACCTGGAGAAAGAATTAATGGGAATTCAGGCCAGGATGCAAGAGCCAGCTCAGACTGAGAGCTGAGTTATCTTCCCAAATGGATAAAGTACAAAACCACTTGATAAATGGTGACAATGATAACAATAAACCCAAAGAAACTTCAACCCCCAAGGCCCCCAGCAGGGCACTTGTGATCCCCTGGGAAATGGAGCCAGGAGGGAGGAGGGTCCTCCCAGCTTCCCAAAACACGATCATCTGAAGGGCTGGGTGTTCACAGGCAGATGAAAGAGCTGAAGGGGAAATTCAAATGGCAGTCAGCTGGGAATGGAGCACCACGCTATGTTTAGCTCTGCCAGGCACGGAAAAATATTTATTTCAGGCCTCAGGGCTATAACAGGGGGCATTTAATTAACCAACCAGGGATGGAGGCCACTCTTTTCATGCCTGTCTGAGCCCAGGGAGCAGCTGCAGCAGGAGCTGGGAACACTGGCTGGGGCTGCTGGGACACTGTTGGCCCAAAGCAGAACCAACAGCAGCACCCAGGATGTTTTAAGGGCTTTGTGGCCACAGGGCTGGGAGGACACCAGTCTGGAACTGGGGGGATCAGTGTGGTGGTGAATGTTCAGCTAAGCCAGAGATAAGCTCCTCCTTGGTTTCCAAGGTCCTGAGGTGTGGGGACATGTTTGAGGGCTGAACTGCTGAGAGGTGACAAAACATAATGTGGCAGCTCCTGACAGGAGGGAGAGGGGGGAACAGGGGGAGAGGTGATAAGAAAGCCATGTGAGAACAGAGGCTGCAGGACTGTCAGGCTGGGAAAGCCACTCCAGGTCCCACACAGTGGGAAGTCACTGGCAGGACCAGAAAAAAATGCCAACCCACCGAAAAAACCCATGAGTAAATTCTCCATCTGACCTTCGAGTACATCCCGAGGAAATGTCACTGCCCTGATTTCTCCTCAAGTCTCCCAAACGAGGCTTGGGCGCTCACACATCATGCACGTGCTGAGTCACACCAGAAAACAACCAGAAAAAGGGAGAGGAGACCAGGGAAGCAAAACCAAGGAGGTTTCCTGGGGTTATTGTAGCTGCTTTTCCATTTGGAACATCTTACACGGTTATTCAGAGGAAGAAAATCCTTAGCATCAAATTCATCAGCATCTCGTAGAAAACCCACTAGAAGGCTCATGGTGTTTCTAGCTAAAACTATTATTTCCATTCCGGGGCCCTTCCTGCCTCCTCCCACCCACACAACAGCATTTTCCCTGGGATTGGCAGGTGAGGGATTCTCCTTTACTCCACACAGCTCTCTGTACCAGGCACTTCACACGGGAGCCCTTCCCACCCCCCAGGACAGCCTGGAGCAGTGATTCTCATATTTGGGGTGGGGGGTTACTCCATTTGCTGTCTGGGTCCCTGTGGAGCCCAGCATTGCTATAGAAACAGGGAGGCAGGAGATGTGCTGGAATCTGCTCACCTGACTGGAAACAGCTCCCACCTCCCCGTGCTGGAGCCTTTGACAGCCTGACCTTTCCCTGGAGCCTCCTGGGCTTTGTGGCACAGGCACAATTAGCTCTCATTTGGCCCCAATAAAACCCGCTGCTGCAGCCAGGCACTGCCAGCTGGATTCCTGGGATGGGCTGCTTGGAGGGGGAAAACCAGGGGAGTGTGCTGGACCATAGCCCAAGAGCTGCTGTGCTCCCTCCTGCCTGCTGAGCACCTCTGAGCTCAGCCCAGGCATGGCAAATACAGGAAAAAGGAACTAATTTGGGTGTGAGCTGCTCTCTGCACTCCTCCCCTGGGATGGGAGCAATTCCGTCTGGGATGGGAGCAATCCCACCTCCTCTGAAAGCACCTGGACATACCTGTGTGTCTGCAAACTCTGCTGGCACTGGATGATCTTTAAGGTCCCTTCCAAACCATGCCATGATTGTATCCTCTGCTGGATGCTCTGCAGCCAGAAGGAAAGAGGTTCATCACTGAAAGCACTGGATAAACAGCCCTTCCCAGGAAGCCTGGGACTGCTGGGCCTCAGCAGGACTCAGGGCTCCCAGGCTCTGGATTGTGGCTCTCTGGGAATTGCAGCACTGGCGTTCCCGAGGCTCCTGTCAGAGAACTGTGGGATCTGGGTGAGCCCCGGGCTGGTTTCCCATCCCAGGACTGAGTCCTGGACCCCGTGAGGCAGAGCCACACCACGAGTGCCACCAGGGGCTTCCCAGCTCCTCCCAGAGAGCCGCTGCCCCTCTGCCCTTGCAGAGCTGCTCCCAGCACAGCCCCAGACCTGCCTCCCTGCACAGAGGGGACTCCATCCCACAGCAGCCCTGGGGTGCCCAGCACAGCCCCAGACCTGCCTCCCTGCACGGAGGGGACTCCATCCCACAGCAGCCCCAGCGTGGGCAGCCTGAACACCCCCCTGCAGCTGAGCTGCAGAGGATTTCCAGAAACGATTCATAAGCAGCCACCAGGTTTGTCTGATACCCCACAAAGCTGGTTTTCCTTTTCCTCAGGCTTTTGGGATCAGACAGACTCCAGCACCCATCAGCTGAAAAGAAAGGACCATCCACGCCTGCCTCCAGTGGCGGTTCCGTAGGGCCCAGCCCTGTCAGCTCTCACAGCACTGCCTTCCCTCCATGTCCTGGAAAGGCAGGAAGGCACCAACACATGGAAGTGTGTTTACAGAAACCCTACTGCTTGAGGAAGACAGGTTGAGCATTCCATGAAAAGAAGATGACCTCTGTTTTGACATCATTTCACCTTTTTAAAACTATTAAGTATTTCTCATTTGTAAGAAGGATGAGTCAATCTCTCTTTGGGCTGTAGGGATGCTGGTTGGGTTTTGGTTTTATTTTTTCTCCCCCCCACCCCCGCCAAAGAACTGGAAAATTGGTGCAAGTTTTTTTTTCCTAATAAAAAAGAAATAAAGAGAGTTCATTAAAAGGCTTCTCAAGAGTGGAGACAAAAAAAATATTTCCCCTCTCCTGCCCTGTTCCCACTGCAATAGTGAGCAAGTGCTCAGGGAGCCACAGCAAATGGCCACAGCCATCCCAGCATTAATCAGGAACTGCCAGTAAAACCAGGCCAGGGCGTGTGACAGGCTGGATTCTGTGGGAATGGAGCCTGGAGTTGTTATCTCCCGAAAATCCACTGCCAGCTCCTGCCCTGTGCCTTTGACTGGTGCCTTCCCTCTGAGCCAAACACTCCCTGGACACGTTGGAGCACGCTGATGGGAGCTAATGAGCCTGGGCTGATTTACTGGAGCCAGGGGGTGTTTTCTCCCTCTCCGGGGCTCTGTCACCCAGGGCTGGATGCACTAACGTCAGGGGGGATGTGACCAGGGCCAGGAGTGCCCAGCACAGCCCTCTGATCCCACGTTCTGCCTGCCCTCCCCTGCCTCTTCCTCCTGCAGCAACCACCAGCACGGTGCTAAATGCTGTGGAAATTCCTTTTCTTCCCGTGCTGGGGCTGTAAAATCTCCTTGAGCTCCCCCTGTGCTGCTGAAACACCCCCTGGAAAAATCCACCAGTGGTCGTTTTCTCCATGCTGGAGCTTTCCCAGAGCTCTGTGTCCCCTCACACCGCTGCTGCCTTGCCCTGAGCCCTTCCAGCAGGACCTTCCAGGGGCTGTATCCACCACTTTGCAGCCTTGGAGGGAACAGAAACGGGGCGAGCAGCCAGAGCTGCCTGCAGGGCCTGCAAGCTGGCAGGCTGCTGGCTTGTCTAATCCATCCTGCACGAGCAGCAGCATTCCCCTTGGGAATGTGGTGGCTCTGAGCCCCTGACACAAGTGTTCTCCCACCACTCCATCTGCAGATCTCCCCGTCCTCCTTTCAGCCAAGGAGTGACACAGTTGGACCCAGGCGGGGCCACGTGGGCAACTCAGAGCAGCAGCTGAAGTGCAGGATGAATTTTGTCCTGCCTGGTGCTGCAGCCACCTCTGCTCCTGGCACAGCAGGGACCCGGCCCTGGCTTTCAAGATATTTGGTACCAGAAAGAAACCATTTAATACAGGGGAAAAAAAAAAAACCAACAAAAGGTGGAGAGCTAAGAAAAGTTTTCCTAAAATAAAAAATTTCATCCCCAAACCCGCTCACTGCCAGGCTCTGGCAGCCATCCCACAATTTCCACGGGAAAACAAACGATTTCTATTGGATCAGCACCTCTGCCATTAAAAAGCTGGGTTTCCAAATTACTTGCCTAAAGATCCTTACAAAGCACTCGGATGGGAGGCGACTCCCAGGAGGGAACAGCTTGTTTTGTGTGTCTGTAGTGCCATGTACGCTCCTGGTGACACATAAATAATTAATAACCATAGATATGCATATGCAGAGCTCCAGGGAGAGCCTCTCCTGTGCCCATGCCCACAAAAACAGTTGTGCAGAGCCCTTCAGAGTCAAAAGAACACCAGTGTCTGCCCTACGTGGGTCACAAACCTACAGCATAGGCTGCCATCAGACTTAGAAACCCAAGATTTTAACTCTACAGGCCCAAGCTCTGCAATTCTGGGCAAAGCCAGGACGAGGGGGTGGTTTGCTGTGCCCCCTTCCCACAAGGGGGGAAGGGAGGGAGGTGGTTGCCCACCTCCTTTCTCTTTCCCACGTGTCTTCTCCCCCTCAGAGCTGCCATCACCCCCCATTCCAAGGTTATTCCCTCCGAGCTCGAACTTGCCCCGTCAGTAAAAACTGCCCTAATAAAGGACCCATTGTGCGCAGCCCCATTTTTGTGCTCTCCAAACAACGGGCGTTGGAGCTCCACAAAACGCCGAGTCCTGGGTGCCTCGGACATTCCTTCCTCACGGGAATCGGGCTCTCTCTGAAACGGGGTTTTATTTCCCACTCACAAACGGGCCATTCATGCCTTGAGAGAAGCTCTGCCTCGATCCTCAGCGCTCAGGGCTTGACATGGGCTCCCTGATTTACTGCTCAAAGTATGACCCTTTTTTCCCCCCTCGTGGAGCTCTGCCTTCCTCCGAGCACTTTCCAAATTACGACTCCACGCAAAGGTTAAAAAAAAAAAGGAGTTGATATACCTCCTGATTAGAGAAAGTGAGTAATTTTTGACTTGCAAAGGGCACATTCATTTAAAAACTTGAAAACCCCTCCCATGTCGAAGGCACCTCCCAAGGGAGGGCGAGAACCGCCAAGCAGGGCTCCCAACTCCCCCTGGGTTTAGTGGCTGGGGGAAAACACAACTGAGGCACAAAACTGCCGAGGAAAGAGGCTGAAGATATTTCCAGAAACCACAGGTGGAAAAGCCAGGCTAAGGGATGGCCCTGAGCAGGCTGTGTTTCTGCATTTCTTTACCTCCCAGCAGCCCTGAGTCAGAGGCTAATTACCAAAGGCCCCCCAGATGCAGACGAGGTTGCAGAACACGGAGCTGTCACATCCCATTTCTTTTGCCACTCGGCTTCAAAGCCCAGAGACCCCCCGCCCAAGGGCTGTTCCACAACCAGCTCCTCACATCTGCAGCCAAAATCGGAGCCTTTGAAGAGCCTTTGTGAGAGGGTTCACCCAGCTGAGGGGAGCCCTGGCTCAGCGTGGTGCCTCTCCTCTCCCTTCCTAATATGAACCTTGGTGGGGAGAAATCTCTAGAGATGCACCTCCAGCAATCTTAGTTTAAATGGCTTTTTTGGGGGGTTTGGTTTTTTTTTTCAAGGGATCACCTATCCCCGTGTGGCTGCTCATGCTTCCTTGGCATTATCACTGTTTGTCCTTCTGCTGGGGGGGTTTATGTCCCAATTTCCCTCCTCTCCTGGTTGGAAAATGCCCCTTGGTGAGTTCAGCTCGTGTTCAACTCCATTTATTCCTCCAGCTGACAAACCTGTGCTTGGAGCCAGGCAGGAAAACTTCCACTTCATGGTCCAGCAACAAGCTCTGTGCAAGTGATGCTGCCTTGACAGTATTATTTTTAGGGAGAGAAGCACAGTATTTTAATTGACATGGGGTTTTAAAGTTTGATGGATTCAAATATTAACTTCCACAGATTTAATCTCCTGTTAAACCCCTCCTTTTATTCAGTGGTGGCAGAGACTTGTGGGTGATTTCTCATTTCCCAGTAAATATGGAGCAGAATTTGCTCCTTCCACGCTTAGTCCTGACCTGGGCTGTAATTAAACAACAAATATTTGGGCACATGTCCGGGAACAACTTGTGTTCCAGCCTCACCAGTGCTTCAGACTGTGCTCTGCACAGTCCACCCTGAATTCAGCCCTGCCAGGAACTGGAGCTGCCAACTGCAATTTTTTGGCTGGGGCGACCAGGCAACTTTCAGACATATGTTAAATTAAATTCGAAAATTAGCATTATCGGTCCCAATATAAACAGGAGGAGAGAGAACAGGCTTTGCACTTTCTGCTCCACGGGGTTTGAGGTAATAGGAAAACACTCCAGCATACGATTGTTTACCAGAACAGGAGTCCCAAAAGCTGCCCCACTCCAGATTTTTGAGGGCATTTGCAATACCAACAGCCCGGGTCTGTATCTCAGAAAAGCCAGAGCCAGTTTTGCAGCTGAATTCCACTCAGCCATACCTTACCAGGCAGAAAGTGGCCCAGCTCCAAAAAAATCAGCAGAGCTGCAGGCACTGACACCAAGCAAGGATCTGGCCATATGTGGATTTGGAGGAATATTTTGACTTCATGTTTTCCAGGCATCGTGCAAAACATTGGCTAATTGGCAACATTTGTATTTAAAAGGCAGTTAAAATAGGAACTGTATTTATATAGCCGTGTATAGAAAGGGATGCAGAGTGGGAGGAGAAAGTCTAATGAATGATCTCGAGGAAGGCAGAAGTGAGAACTCAGTTTTAGGGCAGCAACAGATTCCCTTTCCAGCATCCTGCAGTTAAATTCCAGCCCATTTCTTCGCAGGCCCTCGATCCCCCTAAGTATTTGTTTTTTCCTTTAGAGGAAACAAATGCAGCCATTCTTAAAGAGCAGCCAAGTGGTTTTTAGGAAGGTGTGAAGAACTGACCCCAACCCCTTCCCCCTTTGCTGCTGGGGGAGAGGTGGCAGAGAAAAAATGAGAGTAAAGCTGAGCCTGGGGAGAAGGGAGGGGTGAGAGAGAAGGGGCTTTGAGATGAGGTTTTGTTCCTCTGATTTGATTGGTGATGAATTAAACTGACTTCCCCAAGCACAGCCTGTCCTGCCTGGGACAGCAACTGCTGAGGGATCTCCCCCTGCCCTTCTCTCGACCTCTCACCACGTTTTCTCCCCCCTGTCCTGCTCAGGAGGGCAGGGATGGAACAGCTCTGGCACCCAGCCAGGGTCAATCTACCCCAGATGGGCAAATATTTGCTTTAGGTTTGTTTGTGTGGAGCCTGGTACGGATCCCCACACCAACCCCACCATTCATCAAGCAAAAAAAAACCCCTATCCCATTATGAGTCTCTGCTGCAGAACCAATATTTGATTTTAATATTGTGTGTACAGGCACTCGGAAAATAAACAGGCCTGTTTGCACTGTTATCTGGGCTCCTGGAGACAGTGAATCAGATATGCTGCTGTGCTCACTCTTCCCTTCCCAGAGCAAGTTCCTACAAAACTTTTAGGAAGAGAATAAGGCCAGGTCGGACTGGTACCAGTGATACCAAGGCCCTGGGAGCTGGCCAAGGCTTCCAGTTCATCCTGTTGGTTGCTCACACCACCAGCTGACACCCAAAACCGTGTTTTCCCCGTCCCATCAGATACCTTGTGTCTCAAAGGCTCTTCCGTGCTTCGAAACCCCAAAGTTTCGGTGGAGGCAGCAGTCCCAGAGCCAGATGTTCAGATCCTGTCCAGCTCTGGGATGAGCAGTGCCCTGGTGAACACTGGTTCTGCCAGGGACTAAAATTCCCCGAGGAGTAGAAAACACTGCTTTTTGGAGGGTGGTCACCATGCTGGGAAATAATTTCTCCCCCCTGCAATCAGCTGGGCTGGTAATTCCCACCTGCCTGGGGGGGGCTGGAAGGGGCAGAGCCTGCCCCAGTCAGTGGGACCGGGCTCAGCACAGCTTCTTCTCATCAACCCCACCTCCACTGCACGGGGCTGGATTCAGCATCCAAAGCCCTGCCCTCTGTCCAGCATTGCCGTTCCCCTCAGGGCTGCAGCAGGACAGTGTTTTCCCTCTGCCTGCTCCCCACGGATTGCTCCCTGCGAGGCTGAGGGAGCTGCAGGTCCCCTGGAATGTGTTCCTGTGCACAGCCAATGCCAAAGCTCTGCGGGCTCTGTGTCAAATGGAAGTCTCCAAAAAGCCCTCTTCGAGCAGCAGCTTTGAACACCGCAACGTCTTCCCTCCGTGAATGACCCTGACTTGGGGTAGCTGTTGTTCCTCAGGTTTCACTCTGAGTTATTTTCCAGCTCCTTGAGCCTGGATTAACCCTTCCAAGCTGATGGATTTGCTGCGGCGCAGACGAGGAGGACAAGTTTTATTTCTCCCCCCAGCCCTCACTTGCACTTTATCATTGGCATCCGTGGGTTCCAAGGCTCTCTGCTGGCTGGGCAGATGTTTTAGGAGATGAAGAGGCTACCACAGGAATAATCCAGCTGCGTCCTGCTGGACTCAGAGTCTTCCCTGCCTCATTCCACGTTCCTTCCCTGTGTCCCCGGGGGGAAACCAATGAAACTCTGTTTGCTTTGATCAGACAAATGTTTCTTCCCCAGTAGCTCCAACTGCACTATGAGAGCCTGTTTAGAGCCCTAATTAAGGTTTGTGCCACTTAAATCAAGTCAAACACCACGCAGAGAACTGAGTCATAGGACCCAGCTCTCCACAGCAGTTTGGTTCTTTTCTGCATAAAGGAAAATAAATGGCATTCCTGCAGGTTTCCAGTCTGCTGTGCTTTCCAGCAGTGGTCTCCAGTGGGAATTCTCAGGGGTTGAGCTCTTGCCTCTTCTGTGCCAGGGTCCAAAGAAAGAGGGAGTGAGACATGTTACCTCCTGCACGGAAGGAGCTCCTTGAAGGAGGGGAGTCCTCATTTACAGCCAGGAAGCCTCTGCAAGTGTGACCTGGTGGAGTCCTCTTTGCCCCCTCAAACTCCCCCTCAACCTGCAAACCTTCAAATGCCCTCTGCATTCCAAACCCTGCCTTGGGTGCTCCTGCTGCAGGGATGCCCTGGCTCTCTCCTGGCTGATCCACAAAGTGACCCTCCCTCAAACACGATCCACTCTGCAGTTTCCAGGAGGGAAGGGTGGTTTTGGTTTTTTTGTTTTTTTTTTCAGCTGCCTTCTTTATAATTTCACTTTCTGTGGCTTGGGAGGAATTGCCTCCTCCTGGCTTTTATCCGCCCGGAAAGCAGCAGGTGTTTTCAGTGCCTCTAATTCCTCAGGATAAACAGACTGGTTGCTTCACCTGTAGCTGCTGCTCAGTAGCACTGCTGCCTGTTATGGCTGGGATGTGCTGATATCCATCTGCCTTTATTTCCAGATTTCATTCCGCTTCTTTACGTAAACAAGAGCCGGTGACTCTCATTCCACCAGAGTGCATTAATAATGAATTCACATCCCAGCCTCTTTACAGGCTTTGGCTTCAGTTATTGTGTTTACACCTCCAAATAAGTAACGTTTTTGCTCTTGCACAAGAATAATTCTGTTCTCAAAGGACCTTAGAGCTCGATGGGGCAACTGTTAGAGCGCCTGGGGGGAACTCTTTGTGAACCAACACTGGGCTGGGGGTTCCCATCTGCAGCCTCTCCTGTCCCTTGCACACAAACCCCCTCCTTGTGCCTCTGTTTCTTCAGTGGCAGGGCATTGGAACCGAAATATTTCTTCTCCCCTGCTCCAGGAAGCAGGTCTGGTTTTGGGAAGCATTTCCCAGCTCACCAGCATCCGGCTCCAGTGACTTTTCATTCCTTCTATTGATTTATTTGCAAACTTCGGGGTCTCTTCAGGCCTCCTCTGCACAGCGTAAGTGGGTCGATGAGAGCTGAACTCTCCAAACCCCAGCGCCCTAATTACTGTTCAAAATTAAAGTGCTAATTGCGAGAGGGTGAGTGATTCAGCTGCTCTGCCTTCAAAAGCCCTTTCTCGGGGTGCTTGGGGCATGTTTGGGCTCTGTTTTGGGGCTGCAAAGGGGGGTTGCATGAACCCAATAAAGCACAGGACTGTGTTGGGGGGGCACCAACACACACCTCAGTAGGTCAAACCCCCCAGATTCCAGGCAGTGAGTACAAACTGCTCCATTTGGGAAGGGTGGCAGAGCTGCAGTCCCTGCAGGAGAGCAGAACCGTGGCTTTCAAGCCTTGGAAATTTATGGTCCCTTCTGCTTGCACCAGCTAGACTTGATGAGTTATTGGGAAAAACAGGCTTCAAGTCCTTTGTATCATTTAATGCTCTCAGAGATAAATAGTCCATTACATCATCTAACAAAGGGAGCAACTGCAAAGGAAAATTGTTTGTGCTTGGCACCTATTGGGACTAGAAAACATATATTGAGTTACATTCTTTTTTTTTTTCCAGGCCTTTTTTCTGGTTGGTGCTTGGTGCCAGAGAACTCCAGAGCATGAAATAATTCCTGCACGTGGTGTGTTAGTCAGGGATATCAGAGACTTCTGGTTCAGCAGGACAATGCTCTGCACTCCCTGTGAGTCATCCAGCCTGTTCCCAGCTCTGGGCTAGCACTGGTGTGACCTTGAGGAAGCCATTCCTCCTCTCCCTGCTGTCCTGCCCCTCTCCCAGCTATTTTACCCTTCTGGCTGCTCGTGGCAGAGCTTTTTCTTACACTTTACCCCTAAATCATCTGCCACCACAGCACTGAGCCTTGCTTGGCTTGGGGTGGCTCTTCCAGGCTTCTGGAGAAAGGGAACAATGACACCAAGGTCTGGCCTGTCAGCACAGACACAGGGACAGGGACACCTGCCTGAGGGCACAGCCACCTTCTCAGCAAAGGGGGCTGTTAAATTAGACCAGGCTTTGGAGGAGAATAAAGGAAATCCAAAGTATCGTAGGTCCTTTCCAGCACCTCCCAGTGCGCTCCCAATGCTCTGCTGTCTCATCCCAGAGGAGCTGGATCGTCCTGGGTCAGGGTATCCCCTTTCCCCCATCACAACTGCCAGGAACTCAAAAGAGAGAGGCCTTGCTGCTTATAAATCAGAGGTATTTGGTAGGAAAGCGCATTCCTGAAGGAGAAGGACCATGACCTCGGCTCTGCACTAGCTGAGCAGCACAGCCGCAGGCTCCTGAGAGCCTCCCTGCCCCAGCCCACCACTGATCCCTGGGAACAAAGCAACAGCCGCTTCCTGGGAGCTCTGGCACAGCCCTGCCTTGTCCTGGCACTGGAGGGCTTTGCTTACATTCATTAGTGCCGTGGTGCATTTGCATAAGCAGTGTCTCAACAAGCAGGGCCCTTTATCACCGGGATTCGTGGAAGCGACACAGTGGATGGTTGTGCTCACTTTGCCTCGGAACTGGGATGATTTATTCATTAGGGAGGGGTTGCCATGAAGTCACTGCCGTTGCTGTTGTGCCTGCACACAATTAGAGACAAGGGCTGTATAAGAGAGGTACAGAGCAGGATGAAAGGCTCCCGGGGTCCCCCCTTGTCTGGGCCCTTCAAAGTGTGCAAGCAGAGGGCAGGAGGGGAGCAAAGCATGACTCAGATGCACTGGCAAAGATTTGGGGGCACAGAGTGGATCATTAGGAATTCCTGTGGTATCTGCCCTAATCTCATTAGCTGTGATGGATTCCGATGATGCCCACGCTGTAATTTCCATGGCTGTGCAGCACCAGACCACTTAAGGTCCATTTTCTGTGGAGTGTTTCCAGCAATTAGTATTCTCCTCTTCTATCTGAGGGGTCGTGGCTGCCAGTGCTTTACTGAGAAGGATGGGCTGGCAGGAGAGGGGGGAACCAGCCTCTCTTCTGCAGGGAAAGAGGATAAAACCCAGCCCGCCACAGGGAGAGCAAGAGCTGCTGTCCCAGCTGCTGAGCTCTGCAGAGCCATGTGTTTTCTCAGATTAAATCCCAGCTCCATCTTCTCGTTTCTCCCTAGGAAAAAGACCTCAAAGCAAAGTCCCACTGTGGGACACGTTACCTGGAGCATCACCTGCCAGGGTCTACCGAGGCCCCCCAGCCTGGCCTGAGCTTTGCTCTGACCTACCACAGACACCAAATCCAGGGAGGAGCAGCATCCCAGGAGCTCCTGGGAGCATCTTGCTGTCAGGAAGGAACAGCTTGCCAGGAGTATTTTAAAATGTCTGTTGGTGGGGAGGTTAAACCCAAATGTTCCTCCCATCCCCTCATTCAGTGATAAAACTGTGCTGCTCTTCCAAATGCTCCGTCTGTTTGAGGGACGAAGTGTGAGCGGTGCCACCCAGGCGCAGCCTGATCCCTCCGAGTGCCACAACACCGTTATTTCCCTCCTAAGGTTTGATGGGAGAAAGGAAAACATTTCTCCCCTTCGGAGTAGGGTCTCACCAGATGCCTCGAGCTGTTTTTGGCTCCGTGTTCTCCCCAGCAGAGTCGGGAGCCGTGTGTGCAGCTCCACGGGAGGGGAGCGGGGGCAGCCTCTCCCCGACTGAACAGACTGGAAATAATTTCCACGCTCCCTCCTCTCTCCCTTTGGCAAGACCGTGCCTGTGAATCCTTCTGGCGCTGGAGAGGGAGGGTTCTGCCTCCCTGATCCGAGGAGGGGTCAGGGAATTGAGCCTGCCAGAAGAACAGCTTTGGGAAGTGCCTGCTGATCTCAGCTCCTGCCGAGTTGCTGCCCACATGTTCCGGGCTGGCAGTGAAGACACCAGGCTGTGTGTGTGTGCCACGCACATCCCAGGGGACGTGTCACATCCTCACGTGCTGGAGTTTCCTTGGGAACCCATCTCCCGACCTGGGGAAACCCTCACAGCTTCCCTCCCATTAATTAATTCCTCCTTGGTTCCCAGCCTGCTCCGCCTCTCCCTGGCAGAGCTGATCACGTTTTCCTATGTCACACAGCTCATCCCCTTTCCCTGTGTGCACAGAGCACATCACACTTCCCTGAGCAGCTCCTGGAGCTGATTCTTGGACTCACAGCCTCAGCTGGTCCAGCCACATCTCCCTGCAAAGACCTTCTCACCCAGGCAGACCCTCTGCAACTCCCTTTGCAAACTCCAACCAAACTCCTTTCTCCTGGTGATCTCTGCTGCTGTTTAATGCCACCCTGTGTCCTCAGAGGATTAAACAACGTCTCTGAGCATCTGTCATGGGGGTGCCAGCAAATAGCTCAGACATAAAACATCAACACAAGGGCAAGGCTGCCCAAAATTGCCATTAAAGCATAAGGAGGCAGGCACAGCCCTTGAAATTCCCTGCGATCCACACAACAGCAAACCAGTCAGTGTCACTGCGATCCACACAACAGCAAACCAGTCAGTGAACGGGACTGAGCTGCACAGATCCCTTTGTCACGTTTGGTTTGTCCACAAAACAACAGTGAAAACGGATTCCCTTTCTTCACACAAATATTGTTCATTTTCATTAGATGGATTTGGGGTTTTTTTGCATCTGAGAGGTGAAAGTACAGATATGAAAGACTGGCTGTTCCCAGAGCTACTGCAAAACTGCTCCAGTAATCCCAGGAGGATAATCCAGTAATTACCAGGGATAACCAGGACTTGTCAAAGACAGCTCAGGTGTTCTGACTGCAGAGCTTGAGACTCTGGGATGGTTGTTTTGGAACTGTTAAAGCACTGACGGTTCACATAAGCCTGAGTGAGTTTTCCACAGGCAGCTCTGGGAATTAGATTTCTAGCTGTTCCTAAGTGGTTTACAAAGACCTGACCCCTCAGGTCCAATTAATTTTGACTGAGCTTAACAGAGGATGGAAAGTCTCTTTAAAGGCTCTGGCCAGCTCTGACTCCTGTTACCTCTGAACTGCCTTTGAGCTTTGCTCACTTGGGTTATCAGACCCCACGGGAGTCCCCTGTCCTTCCAGGGAGGAGGCAGTGAGAAGGCTAAACACTGACACCTTATGATGGAGCCTCCAACAGCCTGGAGACTCCTGCCCCCTGTGGCTCCCCAGCCCGAACTCCCTGATGGCCTGGATACGTGTCTGAGCCCAGCACTGTGAGGGCAGGGACTGTGTGCCCGTGGGCACTGGTTTGCAAGGAAAAAAAGGCCAAAGTAAAGCCCCCCAGCTGGATTTGGGCCCCCTCCAGCAGTTGATATCCTGCTGTCTGGGAGCCACGGAGAGGATGGGCTCTCTTTTCCACCTTCCCTGGGATGCTGTGCCAAGGCATCCCAGGTGAAACTGCACCTGAAGAAGATCAAGTCCAGAGCTTTTCCTGGCCTCTTTACACTGCTCGAATGTAAAGGGAGGCTTAGGAGATAACCAGGCCCAGGATAATCAAAGAGGGGTGTCCCCTGTGGTGGGAAATCCCAGGATATTTTGCACAGTGCCTCTGGAAGGAGAGGTTGTAGGGTTTTTTTTTCCCATCCATTTCCATTCCCTTCCTGTGCATGGACATCACAGCAGTTTGAGTTTGGCTGGACGAGCTCCAGAGGTGCCTTCCAAACCCCAGATATTCTGTGACCCTGTGAATCTGTGCTTCTGTGTATCACCCCCAATCTGGCACACACTGAAGGCTCAGTGTTGCTCCTTCCTCAGCGGGGCTGTGGCTGCTGGAACCTGTTCCTCTCATCAGCGATTCCTGATGGGTTCAGAAAATAACTCCTGGTGAAGCACCTTATTGTATCTCCCTGGCAGGTGTCTAATCTATGGATGTCAGAAGAGATGAAATAAACTTGCTTTCTCCAGATTGGGCTGTCTCGGGGCTGCTCCTCCCGGTGATGGATGAGTGGTACCTGAGATCCCTGAGCAGCAGCCGTAGCTCAGAGCTCTCAGGACAGCCAGGAGCTGTAAATGCTGCACTGCTTCACTGCCAGAGCAAACAGGAAGCAATAATCTATTATCCCTGCAAAGGTTAACTCCTTGGCACCTTCAGAGGACAAAAGGGACGTGGCGGTGCCCAGGTGCATCAGTGGCAAAGCAGGAAGGGCTCCAGGGGGAACCAGCAGAACCTTTGAGGCTGGAGAAAAAAACAGGGGTAAAAGTTGGAGAATTAGAAAAAAAAAAAAAGGCAGGAATCAGGACTAATCTTTACGCTCCCTTTGCTGGGCAGGAACACTGGTGCTTGCTGGATGTGAGGAGCAGTGCAGAGACGGGGCACAGCCGGGTGCAGAGCAGAGGGGTTTCAGAGTGCAGATGTTAGAAAGAAATTCAGTGTGCAGATATTAGAAAGAAATTCTTTACGGAGAGAGAAATCAGCCATTGGAATGGGCTGCCCAGGGAAGTGGTGGATTCTCCATCCCTGGAGGTGTTTAAGATGAGGCTGGACGTGGCACTGAGTGCCATAGTCTGGGAACCGCGGTGGTGTTGGGTCAAGGGTTGGACTTGATGATCTCAGAGGTCCTTTCCAACCCGTCTGATTCTATGATTCTATGATTCCATGATTCTATGTTAGTGCTGAGCCTTCTCAGTCCCTTCTCTTCCTTCAGGAGCCTCTCTGGGGTTGTTTATGGCCCTCCACATCCTCACAGCACTGAACCAAAAGCAGCAGCACGAGCCTGTTTGACTCTGGGACTGTCTCCACAGAGGCCCAGAGAGGGCTGGGGGGAGCAGTGGCTGTAATTTCTGTGCCATCTCCCAGCAGCGTGGTTCCTCTGAACACTGCTCTGGGCAGCAGAGCACCGCTCCTGTATTTCATCTCTGCATTAGAGGAAAGCAGTATTAATCTCTCTGTCTTCAGATTTGTGACCCAGGCCCTCCCCAGCACGGATCAGCATCCATCGATTTTTAACTGCTGGTACTTCTACTTCTGATCCTGAATCCGTTCTGATTTACACCCCTGGACTGGTAGCCATTTTAATTTGTTTATTTTATTTTCTGTGATCAGAAGTTGCTTTGATGGCTCTGCTTTCCTGCTGACAGCTCCTCATACCCCAGTGACCCAAGTGCAGCTGCTGAGGGCCCTGCCAGCTGTGCCAGCGGCTGCTCCACCTCCTCTGCCCACCCCCTCAGGGCAAACCTGCCTCAGCAGGAGCCCTACACGGCCTATAATTTAAAATCTATTAACTCTGAGCATCACCACAGCACATAAACTTAACTGGCCCTTGCAACAGTGCAGTGAGCTCCTGTCCCAGTTGTTGCCATAAATCATCCCGGATGGGCCAGGGCCCGATCGATGGGCAGGAATTATCCCCCAACATTAGATTTCATCATACATGACTTGAACGATTACTGTGCTGTCCTGTGGTGTGAAGAACCATGAAAATTAATAGTCTCTGTGTGCCCAGCAGAAATGTTTATGGGGCAGTATCACCCGCCCTGTATTTCTTACTTAAAACCATACATTAATTTCTTTGCACTTACAACCAGTCAATGGCTTTTTAAATTTGCTGCTGTATCAAAAATACTGAAACTTTATGGGATTCTTTTTTTTTTTTTCTTTTTTTAAATCCGTTCTTTTACAGTCTCCTTCTCCAGAAAGCTTCCAATGCTCCTTCCATAAAGGTGTAATGTCCCAGCAGACTTTGCCCTGCGCATCTGCACAGTCAGGGCTGGGCTCTGGTGACCTGGTGCAAGCAGGGGGGAGGCTCAGACATGAGCAGACACTTATTTCACCTCCGAGGATCTTTGGAAAGATCTGCTTTCAGCCTTATTACAGATTTTTGTGCAAGTCACAGGTAGATTACAGAGCTCTCCTGATCCCTGAAGATGCAATCTTTCTGACCTTGGCATTCTTATAAACAACATCACACACTCACCGGGTTTTAGGTGGCAAAATCTCTTCCTTAATCTCTTTGGTTCCCAGCTGTCAAATAGGGATTTTTTTTTTTTTGGTTTCTCAGCAGCTCCAGAGATTAATTTGTTCCCATAAATGGTATAGTCTGTGCTGTGAGACACGGGGAGGAAAACATCATTAGTGGTGGAGGACAGATAACAGGTTTTAAACAATAAATGTTTTTGATGCAGTTACCTCCAGATCAGGAGGAGGGGGAGGCTGATTCTCCATTTCTTTAGAAATGGCACCCGTTGAAACTTTCACATTTTTGTGCATTACATAAAAGGAATGAAACAGTTTTCAAGATCCACCACAACAAACTTCAGCCTGTCAAATTTTTCAAATTATTGGGCTGTTGAGAAAACAAATTTCATTTTGAAACAACCCTCTGAAAGGAACCCCTCAAACTACTCTGAGAGCATCACAACAGGATGTTTTGACACTGTGAGGCACTTCACCTCTATTGTGGGGATGGGGAATGTTGTCAGAATCGACCCAAATTCCTAAAATCCATCAATTCCAACAGAGACAGAAGCATTTATTGGAGTACACAGGGAAGAAA
Source organism: Oxyruncus cristatus (assembly GCA_013399855.1). Lineage (NCBI taxonomy): Eukaryota > Metazoa > Chordata > Aves > Passeriformes > Cotingidae > Oxyruncus > Oxyruncus cristatus. Next base: position 1,584,902 of record VXAY01004698.1, on the reverse strand, counting down.
AAAAACAAGTATCTCTCAAGATTTTTATGTCAGAGGGAAGGACAAGCAGCAGGTCCAGTGATTTAATGTTGTGTCACCCAAACTCTGAAGGAGGGAGCCCCCCCAAAAACTCGCCAGAATTAATGTTCACATCTCCCTAAACAGTTTGATTTGAGCTGAGGCCATGGGGACAGTCCCCTGTGCCAGGGAGGGCACGATGACAGCCCGAAGCAGGCTAAAGAAAACCACTCGTGAGCACTGGTGAGGTGGAGCAGTGGGCTGGCACCAGCCAAGCCCTGCTCAAACCCAATCAATCTGCAGCTAAAAACAACCCCAAAGCAGAGCGTTTGTGGCCGGTGAAAATCGATGGAGGGGTGTGTGACAGAATGGAAAATCCTGTCGTGCTCTCAGCACGGTGCCTTTGGGGAGAGACTGTCCCAGCTCCAGGCCCCGGGATCTGAGCCACAGAACCTCTGGATCTGGGCCACAGAACCAGTGATCTGAGCCACAGAACCCCTGGATCTGGGCTACAGAACCTCTGGATCTGAGCTACAGAACCTCTGGATCTGAGACACAGAACCACTGGATCTGGGCTACAGAACCTCTGGATCTGAGCCACAGAACCACTGGATCTGGGCCACAGAACCCCTGGATCTGGGCCACAGAACC
>VXAY01004698.1:1562948-1584206 GCA_013399855.1 Oxyruncus cristatus | reverse complement strand
GCCACAGAACCACTGGATCTGGGCCACAGAACCTCTGGATCTGGGCTACAGAACCTCTGGATCTGGGCTACAGAACCTCTGGATCTGGGCCACAGAACCTCTGGATCTGAGCCATGGAACCTCTGGATCTGAGCCACAGAACCTCTGGATCTGAGCCACAGAACCTCTGGATCTGGGCCACAGAACCTCTGGATCTGAGACACAGAACCACTGGATCTGAGCCACAGAACCTCTGGATCTGGGCCATGGAACCTCTGGATCTGAGCCACAGAACCTCTGGATCTGGGCCACAGAACCTCTGGATCTGGGCCACAGAACCCCTGGCTCCAAGCCCCTGCTTTGCCCACGTGTCCCTCCTGCACAGTCACACCTGTGCTCCTGAACCAGCCCCAGGTGAGGGGTTGCACAAAGGTTTGTTTTGGCAGGGCAGGTTCATCCCTTTGGAGCTGCCACAGCTCCTGGGTGGCCACTCTGTGAGGCATCACCTCCCCCTTGCCCTGGACAGCGTTGGGTTTGGCATTTACCTTCAAAGAGGAGCAAACTGGAGCAGCTTTACGTGTATTTTCCACTTCTTGTCTCTCAAATCTGTGTCCAGAGCAGCTCAGTGGCTGTGTGTGGGTGGACTCGGATGGATGCACCAGGACTACCTGTTTCTCATCATGTAAACCTTCCAGCTCTTTGTAAAACATCCATTTTCTTCCGCTTGGGAAGTAAAAGAAAAAAAACCCCAACAACCCAAACCCAACCACAATGCTATAAATAGCAGTGACAGCGTTTCCTGAGCTGGCTTGCAGGACAAGAACTGCACATGAGGAACACTGGGGTGAGCTCAGCACCTCTGACTGTGGCTGCTTAATCTGGGCTTTGGGGCAGGCTCTGGAACACGAGCAGCATGAGCTCATGTCTGCCTGCAAAACTGTGTGTAAATGTGCTTGGTATATTTAGAAACTCAGCAGAGTTTGAGAAGTTTGCCCCGAAATAGCCCCTTTTCTCAGCCTGTGACACCCCAGGTTATTTTATCATTACTACTTACTGTGAGTTGAGGTGGGGCCGAGCTCATTTGTGCCACACAGAACAAGACCAACACACAGTCCCTGCCCTGGCAGCTCCCAGGGAACTCAGTGATGTGAATTCTGAGTGGAAAGGAGCAGAGCTGACTCCAGGACTCCACACTATACCCTGCTTTAACTTTCTACTTCATCCTCACATTCCCCCACCCACTCTTTCCTCCTCCTTATGTCACATTTGTTTTACATTTCGTTGTTACAGAAACTCCAAGTTTTGCAAATGTAATAACAATTTTCTCCCTGGAATACTGAGTTTCCCTTGGCAACTGCCGCAGCTCCTGGATTCAAAAACGTATTTTCTTGACCTATAAATAGGAAAAAAGAGGCCAGCTGTTCTGCAGATGAAACGTGCCCTACATGATCTGGGATCCTCTTCCAAGTCCTGGAAGCTGAAATCAACTCCTGTCTCTCTCTCTCTTCCCTTTCCTGCTTTTTTTTTTTGGTTAGAAGTTGAACTCTGATATAATCACCCCAGGAACTCCAGGAACCTGCACTGTAGGCATGGGGCTGTCAGACCTAATATTTGACATGCCAGTGCTTCTTCCTTCAAACTTCGCACTGGCTGTCACTGCAGCAAGGCAGAAACTCGAGGCGCAGCTTTTCCCAGTCCCTGCCGTGAGTTTTGTTCACTCCCGAACAACGTAGCCCAAGGAGAAAGAAGCCCCCACGAGGGGAACGCTCCCACTGCCATCTCCTAACCCCAGCAGGGTGTGAAAGCACCCCACGACCCCTCTGCCTCACTGGGTGCTGGAGATGTGGAGTGCCTGGAGGGGAGGAGGTGATGGTTTGGTGGTGCTTCATTCATCACACCAAGCCAGCTGTCCCAGCGACCAGCGTGTCCCCACGACCTCATCTCACTGCCGAGCAGATGCCGTGTGGGCTACAGAACAGTCCTCTAAGGAAGGAGGATCGAGAGCTTTTATCCAGCCTGATGAAAGCAGGACTTGCTGCTCTGGCTCAGCTGCAAGGGAACTGTGTTCTGCAGCTTCACTAGAAGGCAGCGAGGCAACGCTGAGCCTAAGGAAGAATATCTGAGTGTCAGCAAGGAGACAACGCTTCCGTGGTAACACGCAGTCACTCAGAAGGCACCTGCAACAAAATCTGGGTTCGTGTCCTTTTTTTTTTTTTTCAGCATCTCCTGGAGTAAAACTTGCCGTGCAAAGCAGGAGCTGGAAAAAGCCAGAACTCGGTGGAGGGGCTCATCTAACCCGGCCTAAGCTCCAAGAATCCCGAGGCAGGGAGGGAGTATTACCCCTCACAAATGATCTGATACTTGCTGCTTAACCCCTGGCCTCCCACTCCCCCGGGGGAGCCCAGAGCCCAGGCAGAGCTGTGTAATCTGAGGATGTGTGTAATGGGACCAGGTTTATCCAGAGCAGGAGCCCAGCTGGGGGGGAGCTACAGCGACTTTCTGAAGGTTTCTGATCTCTAACCGAAGAAATTGAGGTAAATACAGCAGAGCAGAGAGTGCTAATCCAAAGGCAGGATGAAATTTCTCCTGAGCTTTGGCTGTGGATGATCCATCAGCAGCCTGACGTTGTTCTGGCGAGGGAAAAAAAGGGCACGACAGCTTTGGCAGCTGGAAACACGACTCTGAGAAACCTGGTCTGGCTCTGCAGGATGAGCTGACCTGCTGCCAGCTCCCACAGGGAACGGAGCAGCTCCAGAAATCCGGGATTTCTCCTTTCCCTCACAAAAGGACAAACCCAGGACAGTCCTGCGAGGCCATCGGGACAGCAGGGACACGACTGCCTCCTGAAAACACAGGCTGGTGTGAAGGGCTCTCATCAAGTGGGAGGATATTTGGCAGCCACAGCCCCGCTGCCAGAATCTCTCTGGCAAAATGCTCCCGAGCTTCCCAGGGACATTGGGTTGTCTCTGCCTCCCCTGTTCTGCTCCCGGTTGCCAGGGGCAGGAGAGCTCCCGCTGCGAAGTTCGACACCTCCCAGGGCAAGGGAGCCAACACTGAGCTAAATCCTGCACCTGGGGGAGAAGAGCTCGTCTTCTGACCCGCTCCCATCCTCTCCCTTGCCGTGTTTCCAAGGACAGAGCTCCTGTTCACCTCAGACCCAAGCCACTGCTTCCCTTCCCTTTCCGTGGTGAACACCCTGCAATCCCTGAAAGCCTTGCACCTTCACTGACAGGGCACTGATTTCTTTTAGCTTCAGCTGCAGCGCTTGGGCAGCTCAGAGCAAAGCTCTCTGAGGGCAGAGGGGGTTTGCAACACCAGAATCACAAAGGCAAGTCTGGGGGGGGCCCGGCATAAATTTTTTGATGTTTTTAATGAAATTTAAAATATCTTTTTTTTTTTTCTGGTTTGGGTTTTTTTTTGTTTGTTTGTGTTTGTTTTTTGAGTGGAAAGTCCAAATTTTCGGCAGCTCGAGGTAAAAGCAGGCACGTGGCCCTACTAATGTTCTTAAATGTCTCTGGCTGATAAGAGAGTCACCCTCTATTTATTACCTACTTATTCTATATGTTTGAACAGCACCTTGCACAAATAGGCCTTAATCCCTGGCTTATGGCTCCAGGTGCCACTAATAAAAACTGAAATAGGAAATGAATTTGCTGAGCTTATTCCAGAAACCAAGTGTTCCTCAGCAAACAGAAAGCTACAGAATGTAATATGTCCTGACGTTGTTTTCCTTGAAATCACACTTAATGCTCCTCACAGCTGATCTTTATTAAATGTTGGAAGGCAAACCCAGGCCCATTTATGGGCACATAACGCCAAAATCCAATTTTTATCAAATTACTGGGCAAGTCTTTGTGGTAATAGATGAGGTGACCAGTGGACTCAGCATCTGGTGTGGAATTATTGGTTTGGTCGCAACCAAACAGGAGGAATCTTTTAACGTCCTCATCGCCATCTAGGAAAAGAAACACATTGAAAGCTGTGTTTGGAAATGCAGATTCACTCCTGTTACAGACCTGCTGGATTTTAACCCTCTTTGAGGCATTTAGGGGGTTATTTCCTCCTTTTGCATTTCCATTGTCAACTGCTGAGTAACCTGATATTGCAAAATCGACAAATTCAGCGATGAACCCCGAGAAAATAAAAATAGTTGGGAGATCTGAGAAATGTTTTACATTTCTAGAGCTTCTTCAAGCACATCTCAGACTGAAATCCAGGCCTGGGTGACAACATCCAAACGTGCTTCAGCTCTCTGGGTATCTTTGCTGCCGAGTCAAACCGGAGCAACTCTGCACAGATCAAAACTCTGCAGGATTTCAACTCCTTCTGAGATCATTTCGTACAAACGGAATGGAAACTGCTCTCCAAGCTCCAAACAATAACAAACACTCCTCAAAGCTTTTTCGCCAGTTGAAAAACTCCTTCGCCTCTCTCGGCCCCTCATCCAGGAGCTCTCTGCCCAACAGGTCACCTTTGGCTCTGGGGCGGTTTGATCCCAAAGAAGCAGGAATGCTGCTCTACACTGATCCCAAAACTGAGTGGGAAATGCTCCAGGTCCCACCAGCAAACACGGGATAATAAAAGAAGATTATGGCAAAGCCCTTACGGGATCACGCTGAAGATTATTTCTCTGAACCAATTAAGCATACAAATTAATTTCCTGAGGGGATAATGTTTTATTAGAAAACAGCTTTTGTAGAAACCCTGGAGTTTGCTTTGCTTGTGATTATTTTTTTTTTCCCCCCAAATTTTGTTGTGGATGCTGCCACCACACCAGGGAGAACATTTGCTTAGTCAGGCTGTGCTCTCCTGGAGAAGCAGTAATTCAGTAATTTTTGCCAGAAGACAAATTCAGAGTAATCTAAAAAGGAGGGTTCGCAATGAAAACTGAACAGCCGACTCCTAATGCAGGAACGGTCTGGTGGTTGTACTTGGGTTTTTTCTTTATCCTACACCTCTGGTATAAATTAACCTTAGCCTGTAGCACAGGCAGGCCCTTTCCAAGAGGATCTGAACTAAAATAAGATTCCCTGACAAGTTATTAGCTGCTCAACTCTGCATTAGGAGCCTCAGGCTGAGCCCGTGGAAGAATGGGAAAGAAACCTCTGTGGAGGCTGCTCCATAAATCCATTTATAGGGTGGGGTGGGATGATCCCAGTCTTAGTTTATGGGGTGGTATTTGGCCAAAACGACCTTTTGGAGTAATTTCTGTGAAGGGCTGTGTCCAGCAGGGCCTGTGGGGCAGCTCCTTCCCCCGTGGGGAGATGCTGACGAGCAGCCCGATGAACCAGAGGTGAACCAGCCCTGAGCCAAACACTGAGCCCTGCCTGGAAAGTCACCACGGAAAAGAGCAGAGGAGAAAAGTTCTTCTCCTGCTCAGAGCCCAGCCGATGCTTTTCTGTGAATTGCTCCAAATGAGGGACTGATAACAAGCTTCTGCAGCCTTAATGAAAGCCAGTAAGTGATGCATGGACGTGTCTCCAAAGCACAGCAGCCAAGGGCTTTGCTGGAGCAGACTGACAAGGTGACTTGGCACCTTTTCAGACCACAAGTTTATTTTTCTGGGGTGGTTAGCACGGGGCAGCAGTGTGCACGCAGCAAAGGGAACAACTGCTGCTATTTTGAAGAACTTCTGGACAAATGTCTCCTTGTTTCCAGTTGAGTTTCCTGCACCCCACTCCTTGAATGCAGGAAGGGACAGATGCTCATCAGCTCCACCAGCTGCTCTTCAGCTCAATAAAACTTCCATTCTATTAACTTTCTGGGCAAAGAAAACCTTGGGATGGAATCCAAGAGATGTAGGAGTTGGATTTTGTTCTAAAGGCCAGTGACTTCTCCCTCCAAAATTTATTACTGAATTCTGCAGTCCCTTTAAAATCACCGAGGTCTGCATTTGCAAAGGAATCAGTCTTACCAATCTGGAATCTGCTAATGATTTATTAACAGTTCCATGAAATAAATAAGGCAAACCCCTCAGTGACTTTCCATGGCAAATGCAGCCCCTCTGACCACTGTCTGTCCTGTCAGATCAGGGGTTCTCAGCCACTGGGCTGGATTTGGTTCCCGTGGGAATGGGACACAACGACCTGTGTCCTTACAGACCCGTGGCTCTGGGGTGCTGCTGGGAATTAGTTTTTTTAAAACGCTAACATGTGTTCTCTGGCAGACACGTTGTGGCAGATGCCTGCTTTAACCCCTGGGCTACAGGCATGGAATCCTCTGGACCTGCAGTTATCATTTTTTTTCAAGTACTGCTGGAACTGTAAGAGTACTGACCTTGCTAATGTTGTCCATTTTGCTGAACTGCCCTAATTTCTAGAAAAATGGAACCAGGTCACGGGAGCAGGAATGATACCAGTAACAACAACAAAAAAAACCCCCAACAATCCCTGTTTTGCAGCAAGATTAGGACCAAAATTCCCTGGCTGGAGCTTTGCTTGTAGTGCTGCTTTTCGTTTGGGCCCCTGAGAATGGGGAAGGGGGGCTGAAGGGAAGGAAGAGGGGCTGAAGCCTGTGCAGGGAGCTGCCAGAATTAACACACACACACACACACACAGGCTGGGAGCTGGGGGTGTCCAGTTCTGGCAGCTCCCAGGTTTGGGAGGAATCTGGGTTTGCAGCAGCCACAGTGCAGATCACCCTGCACTGAAACACTCCCCCCAAAAACGCCTCTTGTTTATTGTTGTAGTTATAATGGCTCCCCATTTAGACGTGTCTGTATAAAATTTATACGCACTTAATATAATTTTTATTATGCAGTTAATCACAAGGAAGAATAAAGAGGGAGAGAGCCTGAAGGCCTCTATTTCATCTGCTTAATCAAGTGCTTGTCGTGGGGGAGTCAGAGTTTTTTAATCATTTATTTCAGGGAGATGGTTTATATTGGAGAGGTTCTGATGGGGAGGGTTTCTGAACAACAACACTCTGCATGAATTACCCTGACAAGGAAACACAGGTCATTTCAAATGCAGGGTGAGGCGCTTCCATAGAAAACAGCCACCTGGGATATCCTTGGGACCAGCGTTTTCCTCTCCCTGTGCTCTGCTCCTGCTCTTTGACACCAGTTTCATACCCTGGATAATGGTTTGGATTTTTCATCTCCTGTCCCTTCACTTGTTGCCACCCAGCTCAAGTCAGCCCTGACTGTCCACAGCACAAACTGCAATTTGATCGTCTTTTAAGGGAAGTAAAACCATGAGACCGTAACATTTGACTTTGTCCACTGCACTCCTGCAAGACAAGGCTGGGATTAAATGGCAGGAGGGATAATTCTGGGAAGGCCTTGGGAAGAACTGAAGGAAACCACATTGATGGGGAACCTCAAACACTGACCAGAAAAGGTCCAGGAATGAGAAAACATCAGTTCGACTTTTTTTTTGGGGAGGCAGAAGTAAGTCACGGCTGAGGCTTCACACTTACACCTGTGATAAATAACAGCAATGATTTTTTATTATCTCCTTAGTTTCAGCCAGGAGCTCTGCACGAGTGTCCATAAAAGTAAACCAGGTATAAATCATGGCAGCAGTGGCTCTGAGCAGCTGTGCATGGTAGGAAACAAGGAAGCTTTTGGGATAGGAAGTGGAAAGCGCAGAATTTAATGCACTTGGCTCTCTCACAGCATCTCTGGATTCTTAGAAATGTCCTTCTCATTTCAATTTGGCTCGGGGCCCACGGTTTTAGTGCTGCCATGGCCCCCAGCACAGAACAAATGAGCGTCTGCAGCGAACTCCACTCACAGCACCCTCGTGTCGATGTGGTGTCACGCAACTTGGAGGTCAAAAGTATGTACAACAAGACCTTAATTTCATCAGATTTTAAAAATAACATCAAGATTGACAGGGAAAGGGCTCTGTGGGAATCACCAGCGTTTCTATTTCAAAATTATTATGTTTAGATTTAGCAGAGGACTGAAAAGGCCCCTTCTGGTTCTCTGCTCCTGTGACAGAAAAGCACATGGCATGAAGGAAGAACCTATAAATTGCTTCTAAATACCTAAATAGTAACCTGAAAAACCAGATGCCCGAATTTCTCTGATAGGTGCTGGTCACTATTTATTGCACCAATCCAACTGCTGGATATCTCTTCAGAGTGCAAGCCAACCTGGAAGGAAACTCCAGCAATGATTTGCACTTTACTCATTCCCATCCTCTGCTCTTTAATATCAGACACCTTTCTAATGAGAATTCCATGATAATGAAATTTTACTTAGAGAAAATTGATTTTGCTATTAAGAAGTCACTCCAAAGTAACTGGGATTTGAGACAGTAATAGGTGTGAAAGACCAAAGCTGAAAATAAAATGTATCTGAATATAATCATATGATGGCTTTAGATCAGAGCTTAAATCATGTGTTGAATAGAGTGGCTTTGAAAGATGAACTTCCCAGGCCTCCACCCGAAAAGGAAGGTTGTCTTGGAGCAGGATATTTAATGAACCACCTTGAAGGCTCAGAATCTCTGTGCTCACAAGCTGACAGGCGAAATCTAGGGCACAACATCCCCTGGTAAGAATTGAAACAGGGGGAAATGATTTAAAAGACCGCTGATAAAATCCCAAGGGATCCAGATTCCTGCCCGGGGAAGGCACACACCTGTGTGTGGAAGGCGAGGGGAAGGGCCAGGCTGCTCCCTGATGGCCCATGGAGGGAATGGAAAACTGGGAAAAGCAGCCCAAGGCTGTGCAGGAGGTGGGCACCGATTCTGCTTTTCCCAAATGCTTTTCCACCGGGTCATCCCTGCTGCGCTGGAGGAGCAGGGAATGTCCCCAGACCGGTGCTGCCTTTGGGGTTTTTTTTATTTAAAAAGGAAGATTCATGGACTGGCTGTTCCCTCTCCTCACCCCATTACCTCCCTAACTGCCCAGGGAGAGAAGAACACCACTTGCTCTTGCTGTTAACAGGAGAGATGGGTTGTTGGCAAGTAAGAAATACCTTACACTTGCATGTTTGCTTTTGCATGTAGATTAATGGCCTGTGAGGTTCCAGTCTGTATTTCCAATGTACTTTGCACCAAGGACATGGAAATATTTGAAGGGGATGACTCTTCAGTGACTCCACCACTGCGTGTTTAGAGGGCAGTGGGCATCCCTTCCCTGCTGAATATATTCCTCAGGTGAAGGGTGGTCTCTATTCTTCACCAAGCAGAAGGAACACAGGATTACATGGTTAAAATTAAACATATTCTGGCCCCTCCCAACTTGTCCTGGTCATTTTGATTTTTGAAATACATCTCCCTGATGTGTTTTCCTACCCCACCCACAGGGGCACGTCCCTTCACGCTGCAAACAGATGCTCTAAACTGGAAAGATGCCATTTATCTCCCCAGCACTGTGGCACATCCCTTGTAAAGATTCCAATAGATCTGTAAGCCCCAGAGTTTATTGGTATAGATGGGCACATAACTGAAGTATTATCTTAGCACAAACTGCCTGGGGAATATAGATGGATTTCTGTGCAATGAAATTGTCTGATCAATCATAGGATTGGGCTGCAGAAAGCAAAGCCCTGTTGATGTATCTCTGCCATTAGAAAGACATTTTAAACAGTTGCTTTTCTATCTCGAGTGTCAGGAGCCTGGAAATCCCGGTGCCAAGTGCCTTCCTGGCTCAGCCAGGAGAGGGCTGAGCGGGGAATTGGTGTCTCAGGGGCCACAGGGCTCCCTGTGCAAAGGTGCACAAGGCAGAGAAGTGGGTTTTTTCTATTATTCAGAACTTGCAGGTGGAGGGCTTGGGCCCACGAACTGGCCTGAAGGAGGAGAAGTGCTTCAGTTTGAGTTCCCTGGTTATGTACCAGCTCCAGTGACAGATTCTGATGTTCTCTGCTCAGCCCCAGCTTATTAATTTCTACTTGAGAGGAGCAGGGAACTCAAAATACCCGAAGGTGAAGTTTGATCCTTCGACTCTTCACGTGTAAATGTCAGGGCAGGAATCCCACCAGAAATCAGGCTTTTAGGCAGGGAGACAGGAAAGCTGTCAGGACTCAACTCTTGAAGAACTCCCCAAATATTCCACCCCGGGAGCAGAGAGCCGTGAAGCAAGGGAGAGGTGGTGGAATGTTGCAGTGTGGCACCAAGACGTGGGGAAAAAGTGTGGCAAGAAAAGCTTCATTCTGACGCCCTGAGCGGCCACGTCCAAGGCAGCCTGGAAGAGAATTTCCATCCAGCTCTAATATCCCCCCAAAAATAACAGCTCTGCCTCTCACTTGATTTTAATGGGCCCCGAGCACATAAAAGCTCCCCCAGGGATGAGACAGACGTGTTTCCATCAGTCTCCCAGAACACCCTCCAGCCCCTCCCCGGCCCTACAGGAGCACATTTATGGTCTCATATATTATTGACAAGGCCGACTTTTATAAAAGTGCTCTGGCACAAGTGGTTATAAATGTGGAGCGTCTGCTCTGTGTAATCCATTAACTCATTAAAATAATTGTCTTAATTTGATTGTTAAAGTGATTAATAGGGCGAGTGTTAAAGGAAATTAATACTCCAAATTGAAGCGTAACTGCAGCCGAAAAATAACTCCCCGGAATTGATGTGGTAACAAGGTACAGGCTGGTGGTTAATGAGCCCTGGGAAGTTAAATATAGAAAGGAAAGACGGGAAGAAGAAAATTCTTCCATGGAATATGGCTGGAAGGGGCTGTGGCCTGAATCTGGACCCTCTGTCCACCTCAAACGTTTGCCCAAACCATGGACTCTCATGTTCATTCCAGCACTGAGAAGTCAGGTGGGGACAAGAGCAATATTTAAATATTTAATATTTAATACCAGCTCCTGGTTAATTTTTGGGAGATGTGGAAATGGCCAGATAAATACCTGTGGTTGGAGGACCTCTGAACATTATGAATTCATAATATATGATTATATATGACTAATAATACATGATTTCATAGGGATTCATAATACATGGAAAAAAATATAATTATGAATAAGCAGTAAATCCTGAGGCAATAGGTACAAACACATTGCAGCTCCAAGAGGTAAAGCTTCTGGAATGGAAAGAAAGGCTCACTTTGGAGCTTTTGCAGTTTGCTTTCGATTCCATTTACAGTCACTTCTTGCTTTTATATCCTGTTTTATTGAAACCCATTCTTTCCTTTAACGCTTTTTTTACTCGGGGATAGATTTTTTTTTTTATTATTATTATTTTATTTTTTTTGTTGTTGCCTTGAGCACCAGGAGGAAATGCCACCCAGTGAAGCGCCAGTTAAAATTATCAATGCAAAGACTGCAGCGCTGGTTTTATGAGTCTCTTGGCACTTTTTTCCCCTAAGTGTTTCTGGGTTAAGAGTGTTTATTCTGCTTAGTTCAAACAGAAACTCATGCCTCATAATTTGATTAGCGTGTCAAAAGGCAGCTCCCTGGTTTTGCACCTGTTTCAGTGCTACTCTGCTGTTTAATTGCTCCTTGGGTTTTCTCTCACACTCTCAGGCAGTTTGGGGGTGGATTAAAGGAAAAAAAAAAAGAAAAGGAATAAACCCCCAAAGCCCTGTAATAGGTAAAGCAGAAGGGACACATTTCTTGTCAGCCATCTCCCTGTCTAAGGTGCAAGAGGGCAGAAAAACAGGGCCATGGCAATAAATATTGGATTAATTTAATATTTTCAGAGACTGTTGTGCACAGGTAAGTCCTAACGGGGGGCACCAAGGATTTGCAGCCCCTGGCAAATGGAGCAGAAAATACTGCACAGCTCAGAGCCTACAAACACCTGGGAACCCCAAAGCAATTGGGGACTTTATAACTCACTTTGGACAAGCCCATTTGAACAAGTATATTGGATTGGAAAGGGAAAAAATTGAGAATAAGAGAAAACCACCAAAGCATGGGCAAGAATGGCAATGGCAAGAAGAGAGGACAACTCTATTTACTACCTAACCCTCTAGACATCAAGTTCCCCTTGCTAGAAGCTTTTTACACACACTTTTAATGTTTTTCTCTTTGCAAATTTGGCCCGTTCAGTGAAAGCATCTGAAGGAGGTGCAGGCACAGCAGGGAGGTGTGTGAAGTCTCTGGGAGCACAGTTTGGCTCCTGCTGGATCACCCGGGGTGGAATGGTTTGCAATGGCTCTCTCAGAACTGAAGGGCAGGGATTTATCTCCTTTCATTTTTCTCTAACAGGCAACAACCTGCAGGTTTAAGCCAAATGAGCTACAGTGGGTATTTGTGGGCTGTGTGGCTGAGCAACACAAACCTTCTGAGAACCACTCTCACTTGGAGTCAGCTGCTTTGTTGAACAAAGTAGAATAGTGAACTGTGCAGGGAGAAAGCAAATTCACGGGAGAATATCCAGCCAGCAGGCAGAGTAACAAAATTAATCAGTAAATGATGTGTTTATTGCCCTGGTGGAAAGGGAATGCAGACTGAGGTTGGAAGCAACAATAACTCGTCTGGTTTTTTTAAGCCAGAATGAGGTTTCAGGAGTTCTGCTCGTTTCCTTGGTAGGAAATGTCTCAGGCACATCTCAGAAAGCTGCTTCTACTCATCAGAACAAATCAATGCTCCCAGAAACCACCAGTTACTGTTAGAGCTGAAACCTCCACCTCCTAAAAGCTGTGAAAGGAGAGCTCAGCAGACACAAACACTGCACTGGGGCTGTTAATTCTATTAAGGGCTTTAGCTGAGCTACCCCTGGGCTGGCTGATGTCTAAATACTGCAGCTTTTAATGGAATCAGCAAAGCTTTGGGCTGTGTTTGACTCAGGGAATAGTCTGAGCTCAGGAGGGCCAGTGCTGTGTTACTGGGGCTGTTCTGCAAGGGAATGATGGATATGCAGCTCCAAACATATACTGGAGTGGTTTAAACGCAGTGCAGAAGGAACAGAGCTGAAGCTAAACAAAGTAATTATCGCCAAACTTGAGCTCCCACAATAGAGACAAATTGTAATCACACCCTTTGAAACCTGCAATTACCAGCAGCTCCCACTCACCCTTTGCCCTCCTCCTCCCTGATGGATGGAAAAGGAGCTCCGAGGCATTGCCTGGTGCTTCTCTTTTGGTTCTTGAGACTCAGCAGTTCCCAGAACTTACAAGGAGCCTTTTTTTTTTTTTTTTTTTTTAATTTCTGAACGTATTTGGAGACACTTTAAAGAACTTGGCCGAGGGAAACTGCCAAGGTTGAATCACAGCAAGGAAACTGCCCCAACCCTGGAAGTGTCCAAGGCCAGCTGGGACGGGGCTTGGAGCAACCTGGGCTAGTGGAAGGTGACTCTGCCCACTGCAGGGGGTGGAACTGGATGAGCTTTGTGGTCCCTTCCAACCCAATCCTATGATTCCATGAAATATTCCTCCTTATCTGGGCTTGAAACAGTGCAAACACCAATAGGAAAAGAAATAGGTGGATTTAGAGAGAAAATCCTGGCCAGGGCAGTGAGGTTCTCCTCTGACTTTGTTATAACATCTCCATCCTGTTTCCCTGTGCAGGCTAAGGAGCCCCTGATGGAAAATAAACCTTCCAAGATTCCCAGGTTGTGTTAACAAGAGTTTGTTAACACTGAGGATTTTCCTGAGCAACTGACAACAGTAAAATTCATTCCAGAGAGTGTTTGAAAAGTCCCCAGTGTCTCTGCAGCAGCAAAAGGGGAAGCAGGGCAGCAGCTCTGCCAAGCCAGCCCTGCTAACATCCTCTAAAGCTACAGATTTATTTATACACCCAAAAATGGAAACTCCTTCTACCCATCTTAAGAGCAAAGCCTCCCTCTGAGGAAAGAAGAAATGTCATCTCGGTTCCAAGTGTCATCCAGAGGGATATCAACACAGATAATAATCCATTTCTGCCTCAAATTAGCCGTCACTCCTGCTGCTGCCGGTGGATTTTTCTCCTGAAGGGAGCGTTTCACTCGACATTTGGGTTGGGCTGGGACCTGCTGCAGGCGCGGGCTCTGTTCACTGACTCCCTGCAGTGTGCTGGGGATTGCTGCTGCTGCTGCTGCTGCTGCTGCTGCCACCGGGAAGCCCCAGCCAGGGGAAGGGATGTGGGGCTGGCAGGCACCAGGTTGGCTGGAGATGATGCTCCTGCCAGGAACAAGGCACATCATGGAAGGCTGGGCAGAGCTGCAGCCCTGGCTGTGCCTGGCAAACAGCTCTCAGCTGCTTCCCATCCGCTCAGGCCACGACAAACCCTCACGCTGCTCTCTGCACATAAATCCTGGCTCAGCAGCCTCGGTCTGGGCAGCTCTGCCTGTGCTGGGATCCCTCGGACTGGGAGCTGAGGGGGGAACTTCAGGGGGAAGTTTTCCAACGAGAATGGAGGAGAGCTGTAAGAATGGTTCAGCCAGTTCCTAATTCCTGGCAGTTAATTCGACTGCTGCAATCTGCAGCTCTCAGAGCTGCTGCAACAAGCTGGAGTACGTGTGGCAGGGGAGGAATCCCTGCCAGGACCCAGCTCAGGGAGAGGGAGGCTGAGCAGAGAACACGGGATCGCTGCAACCCAGACCTGCTCCTGGCTGGCTCTGGTGCCAGGGGGTTGCTGTTTGCAAAGCCCAGAGGCAGGAGGGGAGGGAAAACTGCCCCTCTCTGACTCCAGGAAGCAACGTGACATCAGTAATTCCATCATGGAGCTCTCAAGCATAACTTGGTTAGAACCTTATCTCCCCTGGAAGGGCTGCAGCCCCAGACTGCACTGGGGGAGATTTGATTAAGGGCTGACGTCAGTGCATTTATCAGGAACAACACGGATTGGGGTGCAGATGGGAGGGTTTAAACTACCTGTGCTTGGCTGTAAGAATCAGATTTACCAGAGCACTCACCCTGTGAGTTTTGACTCCCCACTTCTCCCTTTGCCCCCTCTCTGTGTGGGTGACACTTTTAAAGTCGAGCATTTAACACCTGACAGCTCCTGCCGCTGAGGTTTTCCACGCCCAGGGCTGGGCTGGAGGCTGGGATGCTCCAGCCTCCTCCAGTAGCAAGTGGGGGCTCTAAATCTGTCACCTGGCATGAAAAAAAACCCCACAACATTTGCCCTACATTTTTTTTTTGGCTTAAATTGCCCTCTAATGCAAAGGGCAGCTCATTCTCAGCTCCTGTTTAAGGTAACAGTTTTAGCATTTCCCTGACAGTTTTGTGACATCCCATATAATACCAGACAAGGCAATTTGTTCATCTGCCAGCACTGGCATTAAATATCCCCTTTTGTGTGTTGACAACACATTAGCAAGGAGTCAGACCTATAGACCATTCTCCTACTGAAAACTATGAAATTTTGTGGCTAATTCCTTTGCCCGTGTGATGGGAATGGAGCAGCACGTGAAAAGCATCAACCAGAATTTGTGGGAAATGTCTAAAGCCTTAAAGACATGTTTGTGCCCACTCAAAGCCCACTTTGGCTCTAAAACAACTGCAGAAAGAACAGTTCTCAACTTCAAAGTCGTGGAAGGGTCTGCTTTTAATCTCTGGGAGTTAGACGTGGCATTCTGTATAAAAGACCCTATTTTGCCCTTATTTACCCACAGGTTCTGTTTGCAGACCTCACTTGCTGATAAGAGCTCCCTGGCACCCTGTGGATGCAGGAGAAATGCCTCTTGGATCCCTTTGATGTTTCCATTAGCTCACACAGGTAATTATGAAATGGGGAGAAGCAGGAAAAAATGCACTAGAGAGTCCCTGCCCCCTGAGACAAAAGCTATTTCTGCTTCCCTGGCAATTCCTGAAAACTCCCTGACTGCTTTGAGACAAGGGGGGATATTTCCTGGCATCACCTCTTCCACTAAAACACTGCACTGCTCTTGCTTTTTTTAGCAATTTAAGCAGAAAACTGTACGGGAAGGTGGGGGAGAGGAGGATTTAATTGCTCTATTTTGGAGCTGGTGCTTAGAAACGTGTTAACAGGATGAACAGGTGGGACATGGGGTTTGGACACTGGGCACTCTCGCCTTCCACCACAAAAGCATTCCAGTGCTCCTGCATTTTCAGACCACCTGGAACGCTCCTGCATTTTCAGGCAGCTGGATGTTATTCCCAGGAGTTTCATGTGCACTATCACCCTGCACAGTCACGTCACTGCCCACCTCAGAGGCAAACCCAGGGGCATGGGGCGAAAGTTTCCTCTTGTCTCAGCTGTCTGAGACACAAATGGGCATTTACATCATTTTCATGGGCGAATTCCGGAAGGGAAATCTCGTTTTTCAGATATTTGGGAAGGCTAAATATCCCTTCTCCAACGCTGGGATTGTTTTGCTTTTGCTTCGAAACCAAAGCCTCAAATGGAGAAGAAAATCCAGCCGGGATGGACTTCAGGGGGAGTGTAATTTGTGGTGCTCTGCTGATCTGATAGAGGGACGTGCCTTCCAAACGATGCCCTTTCTATTTGCAGGCAACACAGACATTTCTGCTCCTTTAAATGTCACTTCAAGAGCACAACCTGTGCACTGTCTGCAACCACCAGCCCCTCTGTAAATGTGATTGCCTTGGGAGAAGCCGCTACTGGTCACGGAAAGAAAACAATCTTTTGCTTATTTTTGTTTCTACCCTCATATGTTATTTATTATCAGTCTCTTGCAGGTATATATGCAGCCTCCCTGGGGGCCATTGCTGGAGACATATAAATGAGTTTACTCACATGCTGCTGTCTCTGATGTACTCTAAAATTAGACTTTGTCTCCCTGGATTCTGTATTTGGATGCAAAGAAGTGACAAGTGTTTCTGTCTCTCTTTTCTTCACAATCTACATTTAGAGGGTGCGAGCAGCCCAGGTTTTTGACAGAAATGGGAGGAAAAAAAGGGAAAAAAAAAGCCTCCTCGGGTCACAGTTGCCAGATTAATCAACAGCAGGGGCTGTTGACACGGGCTCCCAGCCAGGCCCTGCTTCCAGGTGCTAAATCAGGAAGCCAGTGGAGCTGCTCCCATTCACTCTGGGGGAACCGAGCCACCAGCAGGCCGTTCCCAGGGGACAGAATGATAATAAACAGAGGGATTCTAAAGAGGCTGAGCACGGGAGGAGGGTGAAAACACACTGGAACAGCAGCAGGAATTGCTGTCGAGGGAAGAGTGAGAAGGGAGCACAGGCGGACAGAGGGTCTGGGACTCACACCAAGCACTCGGGGAGATTTTGCAGGGACACTCCATCCCCATCAGCTGTGGACATGCCTTGGCTTCCCTTAGCCCCTCTGGCCCCAAACTGTGCCCCCAAGGAAGCTGTCAGAGCCTGGAGCAAGGATGGCCCTCCCAGCAGTGCTGCCATCAAGTGCCTGAGTTTGGGACCCTGGACCCAAGGCCACTCAGAGGGAGGTGATGTCAGGAGGGATCTGGGCACAGTTTGGAGTCTGACACCGGGGACACCCTGGAGACAAGCTCGTGGCTTTGACCCTCAGCCCTGGCTGTCCCCACACTCCAGCTGAGCTAATGAGGAGCTGATTCTTTAGAGTCAGGGGCATCTATTTTAGTTCCACAGCAATTTTTAATTCAGGGAAAAGAGACCCACCAGGGGTTTCCTTTAATGGTCTTTTCCTGGGGAAGTGATCACAGGCTTATCTTGCAGGGGGGGAGATAAGGCTGTGATTGCCTCCCCTGGTGGCTCTCTGAGCTGGGCTTCATGTCCAGCAACCACTGCCAAGGTATCTGGGTCTTTGCTCAGGGTTCCCATGCCAAAGGCTGATGCCATGTCTTCTGCTCTGTGAAATATCCAGCCCCGATGACAAACAGCCCTGCTGACAGGGGCAGGCACAGGAACTGCTGTTCAGGAAACACCAACCCCTCCCCATCACCCCCTTTCAGAACAACCCCAAATCACCTGCTAGTCTGTCACTGGACAGAGAGATTCTTCCCCCACTTCCTTCCAGAAGGCTGCATAAAGCTTAGGAAAGAACTAATGGCATTAAAAATAATCTCACCACTGCAAATCCCTATTATCTTTACTGCAAAATAACCAGGTTGGACCCTCTGTGAGTTACAGCTGGGAAGCTGAGCCCTTTCCCCCACGTCTGCCTGTTCCACTTAATGTGTGTTTCCAACAAGGTTAGTCCATTACAGGAAAGTAGAGTCAGAAGCCCTTTTGTTTACTGTGTTATACAAATTCAATTTGTCATAGAGCTGGGTTTATAAATTAGAAATGAGGGACGTTAGCAAAATTAAATGATAAGGCCCTTTGCCAGCATCCTTTGCAGCTGAGATTGGGCTGATAAACTGGAGCAGCCAAGCAGTATTTGGGAAACTAAAATAAAGCCACAGCGTAGATACGTAAAAAAGTCAGCCCTAGACATGAATATCTGGCACCTCCCTTTCCCCTGCCTTTGTGCTGCAGAAAACTGGGAGGAAAGCATTAAGAAATTCAGGGTTTTCTCCCCTGGTGCTGTTTGCAGTGACCTCATCTGCCAGTCACAGCTTGGGTCTCGTCTTGGGGGCAGTTCTGCAGCTCCAGCTGGTATTTTGGGGGCAGACTGGCCCAACTGATCACCCCCTGCTCTCCCAGGACAGCTCTGCTGGGCTCTTTGGGGTAGAAAATCCCCGCCAGGGAGGGGCTGCTCAGGGGACAGGAGGAAGTCAGCTCGGATCAGTAACACAAGAAGCCCTGTAGAACGAATTCCAAACAGCCAGAGGGGATGGGCAAGGACTTGCAGGCAGGACTGGGGGCCTGAAACCCCCTGTCATGAGCACTAATGATTCCCAGACCCTCCCTAACGCAAAGCAGCAGCTGCCCCACCGAGCTGTGCACTTTGCCTTTGGGATGTTGCAGTTCTGTTCCAGGATAAGAGCTGAGCTCAGAATTCCAGTGGCAGGATCGTAATTTCTCTTTTTTTTTTTTTCATCAAAAGATTTAGTCCCTTCCTTGCAAAGCTCCCCAGGAATACAGACAGAAAAGGGCAACGCTCAGTGAGAGATGAATGGAAACTGCAGGAGCATTTCCATGTCTCTCACTCTTGTACCTGTTATGGACTTGATCTTTCACGTATCAGTGCTTTGCTGACACAAGAATTTATGAAGCTGGAGGTACCACGCTCTTGAAGGATTGCTCCTTGTATGAGAAAAAATTCCTTTCTTACACGGTTTGGCCTTCCTTGGAAAAACATAGAATTTTTCTTGTTTAACTCTGTTCCTAAGTATTTTCATCACAAAAAGGAAAAAACAAACCAAAAACGTTTCCTTCAGTGCTGGGGCAGAAAGAGAGGAGGAGAAACAAGCCAGGGAAAGAACCATTACAGAAGACACACCAAATTATTCAGCTGCTGTGACATGGCCAGAGGGGAAAGTGGAAAGTTCCTTGGCTGACTGGGATGGCAAACTTTGTGTACATCATTCTGCAGAGAAAACTATCCAGGTGAGAAATGGGCTTTTCTCAGGCCTCTCAAAAGCAACTCTTGGCCCTGTAACTTCAAAGTTGTTGTTGTTGCTGTCATCCCTTAACACGAAAATGGTCCCAGAATGTGAAACCCTGCAGAAAGATCACACCAGAATCCTGTGGGTTTTTTTCCTACAGGGTTGAAAAACAGGTTTTCAATGGGTTTGGTTCAGTCCTAAAATCTACCAGCACACGAGCAGCATTTCTACTTCTTGTACCAGAGAACAAAGGGAGCAGAATGGGCCCCTCGGGGACCCACAGTTGTGTCAGCCGAGCAAAGGCTGGGACAACATTTCCAGTTCGTGCCATAGATCCACTTCTCTGAGACCTTTCTGCCTATTCCACTGTCGGCTGTATCAAAATAAATCAACAAACAACACAAAACCAAGCAAACAACCCCCCACACCACTGCCAGCAGCAAAGAACAAAAGATCCTGGAGGAAGCAGCGCAGTTCATTTGCAGCTCCCTTTACTCCATCCCTTGTTTTAAAGCAGCTCTTCAAAAACCTCTCCAAGTCAGAGCCACGACAAACCCCCCTTTAGAGCAGAGGCCCCAATCACCTGAGGTTCTTTGGGTTCTCACGAGGTACATGAGGTAATTTTTACCTTGCTTGGGTGATCTTGGAATAAGCTCATTAAATTAACAGTTACAAAGGGCCACCTCTCTGCCTGCAAATCACGGATGTGCTTCAGAGGGGAAACTCCTCGAGATGAGCAGGTGGAGCAACTCCCATTCCAAGGAATTAAGCACTTCTCTGCTTAATAGGCTGGATGTGCCAACTGCATAACAAAGAGGGTTGGCCGGGCTTGGGGACTTGTGAAGGGACTGGTTGGACTGGAGCTGGAGAGGGCAGGACTCTGGTACCTGGACACAGCATTTATCTGCAGGTTCTGTTTTTCGTTTTTATTTTATTAAGCAGTTCAATGATTTTTAAAGTTTTGCCTTTTACTCCTCTCACTCCTCTTGGAGTTGAACTGGCACCATGTTCTGAGATTAGGAAGGGAAACTGTGTTTTTCCAAAGAGCCCAAAAACATCAGTGGAGCTCCCAGCTCTTGTAAGGTACAGACCTTCCAGGCAAAGTTCTCAGGGGCAAACCCCACAATATTCTGAAATGTGCTTTTATGTCATGCACCAAAAAAGGCCCTGGCAATTTTCCACCAGCCCGGTTGTAGCTGTTCCACGTCTCAGGGAACGGAGCAGCCCTGCACTTCCGTGTGTGTGCAGACTGGGAACACCCTGGTTTTCGGAGGTAGGGACAGCCAGCGCTTCTGGAACTGCATTTTATCCGTGGGGTGAGTTCACGTGCACCCAGTGCGGCCACCCTGTCAGGGCTGGGGGTTGCTGGGGATGTGACAACGCGCCTGGAGGCTGCAGAGCCACCGGCGCCGTCCGTGGCCCTGAGGGGACTGCAGCTCCACACAGGGCTCTGAAAATAAATGTGCTGATCACATTATTCACCATCCCCAGCCAGCAGCGGCCACACGGCCGGGAAGCCGAGTGTGTGTGTGCCCCTTCCAGAGGGCCCTGCGTGGATGGACGGCGTTTTACAGGGAATTAGAACTCCCCGCGGGGACACGGAGCGAGGGGGGAGCTGCTGACCCGGCCTGAACTCCCCCCGGGAGCAGGAAACTAAGGAAGGGCAGCCCAGGACTTGGAGAGCTGGGCTCTGGGATCATGGAGAGCTGGGATCATGGAGAGCTGGGCTCAGGGAATCATGGAGAGCTGGGCTCTGGGATCATGGAGAGCTGGGCTCAGGGATCACAGAGAGCTGGGCTCAGGGATCACGGAGAGCTGGGCTCAGGGATCATGGAGAGCTGGGCTCATGGAGAGCTGGGCTCAGGGATCATGGAGAGCTGGGCTCAGGGATCATGGAGAGCTGGGATCATGGAGAGCTGGGCTCATGGAGAGCTGGGCTCAGGGATCATGGAGAGCTGGGCTCTGGGATCATGGAGAGCTGGGCTCGGGAATCACTGAGAGCTGGACTCGGGGATCATGGAGAGCTGGGCTCAGGGATCA
>VXAY01004698.1:1545675-1562885 GCA_013399855.1 Oxyruncus cristatus | reverse complement strand
TGGGCTCAGGGATCATGGAGAGCTGGGCTCAGGGATCACGGAGACCTGGGCCATTAAACATCTTCAAAAGCTTTTTTTTAACTATTACTTTAAATAATATAATTCCCTTATCTACACTGGATTGAAGTGCAGTGATATTCAGGGTAGAGCAGGGTTATTTCCATTTAGACACTGACATAGAGCAACCTTAACAACACACTTCCAGACACATAATTAAAATTGAAAACAAGGAACATGCAGATCTAATTACATTTTTAAATAGAAAGGCCTTGAGAGGAAGGCAGAGAATTAGTGATTTACATTTTTTTTCTGGTGGTGACTCGGCAATAAAAGCAGAAATATCCCCTGAGGATTCCTGAATCACTTAATATTCTGCTTCCCCCCCACCCTTAGCTGCTTTCTATTACGTTCTCTCTACAGAGGGGTCTTTGTGCAGGAGTGAAGAGGAGAGCAGATCCTGGAAAACCATCAAGAAAATTAAGTGACCTGTGCAATTCCCAAATTACTTCCTGTGAGAAACACTCCGTGTTATCTCCAGCAGAGCAGGAGAGGCATTGCCCCCCTGTCCTCACACAGCCCTGACTGAGTGGCTGCAGAGATGAGATGCACTTGATAGTCTCTGCTCCTTGGGAAGGGATTCCTGAGCAGTTGTGTGTAGGAGTGAGGGATTTGGGGCTGGCACACACAGGATCCATGGTTACCAACCCTGCTGGTAACGGGGGGCACTGAACAGAAACGGGGTTGGAACAAGAAACGTTCTCACCAGGATGAGTGAGAGGATGTGAGAGCCTGGCTACAGGGGATGAAACGCAGCACCTGCCCCTGGTGATGCTCCCTGAGCCATGGGAGACAAGGACAGACTCCAAACCAGAGCCCTCCTTTGGCCAGGAAAGCAGGTGGAGTGGGAATCTTGTTCCACAGGGCTCAGGTTCCAGAGGCACACATTAACCAGGAAGACCAAATCCCTGGCACTGGCTCAGCTCTGCCTCTTCTCACGGTTTGAGGACAAAGCCCTTTGCAGGAAACGTTTCAAAGGCCACTATGAGGTCTGGCTGTCACATTTGGGCTGCCACCTTTGCTCGTATTTGTCCCCAGAGCAGTCAGAGCTCTGTGAACAACAGCCTTGCAGACACTTCTCCCTGGGGGAAGCAATGGGAGCAGGGAGAGATTCTGGTCACACCGAAATGAAAAAAACCAAACCCAGTTCTTCTTCTGGTTATCCCTGTACAAATTAGATACTTTGAAGGACGATCTACAAATTCAATGTGTCACCACTTTGTGAGCGTCACGAGGCCAACAATGGAGCAAGCAGCCTGTCGTGGTGGTGACAAACGAACAGGGAAAGAATGCCTATGAATTCTCTATTCCAGACCCTACCCTTGGACTTCTACCTTCAGAAGAGCCCCAGGACATCCCTCCAGTCACTACAGGAGCCACTAATTTATCTCTGCCCAAAGCCGAGAAGCGTTCTGTCTCTCGTGTTCAAACCCCCAGCACCTGAGCCTGTGATCTCCAGCAATGCACAACAGCAATAATTCCAGATCCTGCTGGATCTCCAGAGCAGGCACCAAAGTAACTTTGTTCCCCGCCGAACGTGGCAGAGGAAAGTCCTCCCAGTTACCCCGAGCAGCAAACAACACTCTATGCCGTTTGTTCCTGGCTGTTCATTGTGGCTGCCAAGGACTGCCTGACTGATGAGTTCTGCCAGCACCAAGATGGGTTTTATCCTCTGCAAGCTGCTTCCCTGCTCACTGCCATGTTTCTCCAGGGCAGGAAGGAGCTGCAGCCCCCGTGTCTGTTTTACGCCCCGCTCGGCGTTCCCGCTCGACAGAGAGCAGGTCGGAGTGGGGCTGGGGAGAGCCTTGCTGTGCCAGCCCCTGCAGCAAACACTCGCAGGCAGTTGCCATCCGCTCGCCCTCCCCGGGCACCCTGGAGACGTTCCCCTCGCGGGGTTCAGCTGCTGGGCGCGGGGTGGCCGAGGTTTCCTCGGACGCAAAAGCTCTTGGAGACACAACAGGTCGTGTTTCCCACACGAAGCTGAAGGAAACAGCCTGGTCTCCAGAAGCTGTGCCTGCTGGAAGATCAGCTGCAGCACGGTGAGCTGCCCCAGGTGCCCCTCGCAGCACTGAGCCTGCAGGGACACGTGCCCAGCGGCACAGCAAGGGGGGCTCGGGGACAGCAGCAGGGATGTCCTGGTTGTGTCTCTGCCAGAGCACAGAGAAATGCTGCCTCATTTTCTAGGCCTGATTTAGGAGGCTTAATACAGTCACCAAAGAGAAACAGGTACCTGGAATTGCCTTTCACAGTGAGCTCAGGGTGTGGGTGCTCCAGTTCCCTCCCCACACACCGAGCACAGCCCTGGCTGCCTCTGCCCCAGCACCACCACTGCTTCACCCCTCGCCTGGAATCAGCACTTCCCTGGTGCTCCCCACGGGCAGTGCCTGAGCTGCCAGCCCTGCCATGCCTTGGTAGCATTATTCACCACCTAAAATAAATAAAAACTGTCTGGAACGCAGCTCTGCTGGGTGAGGGCTCCCTGCTCCTGTGTGTGAGCGCTCCTGTGTGTGCCAGGCAGAATATCCAGCTGGATTTCCCCAGTGCTGACTGCTCAGGAGTGGCTGAGGTGTGACAGCCCTGCTGCTCTGGCAGGTTGGCAGGAGCAGATAAATGTGTGCTGCACGTGGCAGTGCCTAATGAACACTGCCTTTATGTACTGCCTCTGCTCTGCAATCATCTATTAGTGCTAATTGCCAGAGCCTAGGGCTGAAGTGGCCTTTCACATTAAATAATGTGATAATAAATAATACAGATGAAAGAACTTCTACAAGGGTGCTGTAAGAGAAGGATCCTCCCTGGCTTAAAACATTGCTTTTCCCCCCCCGGAGTGGAGCTCTCTGGTGCACACACAGACAGTGCAGCCTGACAGCTCAATACCCACCTCTGCCTTGCTCTGTGTCACCTGTGTCTGGGTTTGCAGCCCAGGCTTTGCCAGGTATCAAAGCCCCTCCTAAGCTGGCTGGTGACACACAGGTCACCAAAGCCCGTGGCACAGGGCTGGCCAGTGCAGCCACACATGGCACAATCACAGAATCATTAAGGCTGGAGAACACCTCCAGGATCATTCTTTTCTCCTGTATTTCTTTCTTCCTTTCCGGCAAGATGAATAGAGAAAGGATGGAGTGGCTGGCAGAGGATTACTTTGCTCACCTGCAATTAAAAGCTGCAGAACCAATGATTTAGGGACCTGGGAAAAGAGCAGTTTTTGCAATCCAGACACTGCAAAGCTGGCACAAAACACAAAGCACTGACACCACCCTTGGACTCGTTCCTGATGTGGAAACAAGTGCTGATTCTAATTTAAGATGTCTTTAAAGCCAGAAGGAGAAGGAAAAGCCCAGTGTGGATTTGTCTTGGGTGTCAGAATTCACCTCGATTCCTCCAGCTAAGAGACCCTTCCAGGCCCTGCCACTGCAGAGCCACCTCCAGTTGTAGAGGATATTGTAGTTCTGCCAGTCCTCATGATTAAACCATGAGGTACCTGATTTATGGTTTTAATTTGACTTTTTCATTATCTCAGTGCTTCATATGCAAATTGCTGGGTTTCTGCCCACCCTTCACCACGTTGTTCAGACAACCTGGCACTCCCGTGGCTTTCCTGCACGGGAGGAGAGAAGGGTGACACCAGCTGGGTCCCCAAAGCCGCTTCCAGCTCTCTGCCTCGCTCTCCAAGCAGAGGTTGGATGCTGCCTTGATTCACAGTTTTCCCTCACAGGCTTCAACCAGACATGGCAACTGCAATCACTTCACCCTGATCCCTCAGCCTGCAGTACCCCGGGCCAGAAAACTCTACCTGATGATTTCTCCAGCTGAAGTTCAGCTCTGTGTGGTTCGACGAAGCCCTGAGGTCCCTCCTCAGCAGGGACCCCTCCCGACCCCGAGGTGTGCACTGCCTCCCCTGCCTTCTGCTCCTTGCTCCCGCAAAGATTTGTGTGCTCAGGTTATTTGTCCTGCCAAGTGCAAGGGTTTAAGCAAACGTCAAGGGCACCTCAGGAGCAGTGACAGTGCCCAGGGCACTCTCCCTCTCTGGGGGTGCTTCGGGTATTTACCCCCACGGTTTTGCCAGCTCAGCCTGCCTTGGGGAGTGCTCCCACTGCAGAGGGACAGGAGATAAGAGGAGCAACAAGCCAGTGCTTTGGAAAACATTTAATTGGTGTGCAGATTTCCTGGGTACCCACGTCCTGAACTACAGGAACCTGCCCCTCCAGTCTGCATTAATTGAGCTGTGTGCCTGCAAAGCCCTCACTAGACCACAAAGTCACTGCTGGGACTCAGACATCGAGTCAGGAATGGTCCTGATCCAGTGGCAGAGCTGCAAGGCACAGCTCCTACTGTCACAATTAAGACCTGCCCTAATAGATATGACAAAAGCACTAGAGAGATAAAAATGACTCTGCTCTCTCCTGCTCTTGGCTGTTGTGTTTAAGAGCTGCTCCTCAGCCTGTTGCTGGCTGGGTATGTCATTAGAGATTAGAATAAGGCTTTTGGAGCTGTGCTTGTGTCTTGTCCTTCCCTGTTAAGCCCTTGATGGGGAAGGGAATGTTATTTACCAGGCTGGGTGTTTTTTTTTCCTTTTTGTTTTTGTCTGTGTGCACATTTTCAGCAAAATGTAAACCCTGGAAGGCGACCCAGAGCACCAAGGTACACCCCAGGACTGAGGGGGCTCTTGTGCCCTGGGTCAGCCAGTCCATCCACTGACAGGGCAAACTAAATGGCTCTGAAAGGGCTTTTCATTGAGGCTCTGGGAAAGGCCAGGCTCGTGCTGCCCTGCACTAATTCCTCTCCACATTGTTTTCTTAACCCACTGAAGCCTCTGCTGAGCTGAGCCTGAGCCCTGTCCCACTTCTGAGCCAGTCCCCATTCATTTGGGCATCCCAGGCCCAGCCAGGGAGGTGGCACTGCAGCTAATAAGAGCTGACCCATGGACAAGGGAGGCAAAAGCAGATTAAAGTTGATGGCCAGAAGAGGACTAAGTGACAGAGGAGTTCAGGGGGTAAGAAAACTCTGTAAGAGGCACTGGGAGAGAGATGCTGGCCATGGAGGGCAGCATCATTAGGCAGTTGTCACTAGACCCAGTGCTAAATACAAGATAAGATACTTACTAAAATACATTTGAATAAACCCCTGTCACCAAAGGAGACAAACTCTGAAGGCAGGGAGGCACACTGGGGATGTGGAGCAGCAGGAAGGGCAGCACTTCCCAAGCAGGAGAACAGAGCCCAGCTGCAAAGCATCCCTTCTCCCAGCACGTTCTCCCACAAGGCTGATTTGGACAATAAAATGCTCAGGAAATGCTGCAAAACCAAGTGGCAGCTCTGAGGGTGAACTCAAATGACGTAACAAAATCAAGGAAAAAAAGCAGCTTGATGCCAAATGAGCCACTTCTGTGCTGGGGGATTGTCTCTTGTTCCCCACAGTCAGTGTGATCCTCCAAGAAAAAAAAAAAAAAAAAGGAAATACCACAAGCAAGACCACGGAAAAGTGTCACAGCATCAGCAACCTTTCTATCTGCATCATGTGAGACCAAAAGGGTTAAAACCCAGGTTTGCTCTTCCCATGACAGTGCTTCCCACCCCTGCTGTCAGACTCCCAGTTTTATGGGCTCTGGTTTATAGATGTTTATCACATTTTTATATATATATAGCTTTTCCTCTAAATTTACAGGCAAGGGTATTTTTCACAGCAGCCAAACTCCCATTCGTTGAATTTTTGCAGGAGTCACAAGGAAGGAGAACCTCTAAATCACCAGGAAGCTCTGACAACGCAGACCCTACTGTGCAAAATTGCTTTTAAAAAGCACTTACTTTTTATGGTCTAATTTAGGGCGACATTGAATGTTCTCAAGAATACCTTCCAGCCCCTTCCAGGGTTCTGCCCTGTTAAAGTGTCTGAAAGTCCTTTCCTGCATTAATTCCAAGCCAAATGTTCTTGTGTGCCTCTTGGAACTGCACCAAACGGCCAAGCTTTGGGTCATCATTTCTAGGATAAACGACCTGGGGATGAAATGAATCCTGCACAGACTCGGGGAGACCTGGGCTGCTTTTATCACCCCCTGCGTTAGTGCTGCTCTCACTGTCTGACCTGGAACTGCTACGGGGAACAGTTGTTGTGGTGGGGGACGGGATGCTTTTAAAACAACAGCCAAAATTCAGCCAGGTCACTGCGCCCCAAGCTCTGTGCTGCACACAAGGGGTCCTGCCCAAACCGCCTGGGCACGAGTGCTTTCTTTTGTACATACTGCACAGCTGTTACAGAGCTTGTGGAGGTGAGTGCTCAGAGATTCTGCACGAAAACTAAACCACCTTCCTCTTTTATAGGATCTTGAACTGAGTTCCACTATTTGCCAGCACATGGAGGCACGCTGTGGGAGCACTCACCCAGTCCCAGCTCTGCTTTGGGAGCAGGGGACGCTCTGGCTCCACCACCACCACCATGGATCGAAGGTGATCCATCAGGCAGGGGCACCTTCAGAGCCTCCCAGCCTCGGTTGTGAGCCAGAGCCCTCGCTGAAGCTGCTCATCTGAATGCCAGAGTTTCCAGCAGCAACTGGCAGGGAGGGTTTCTCTGCGCATCTGCTCCCAGCAAAGGGCAAGGGAAGCTCCTGGCATCCGAAACACGGAGCTGAGGAGAGAAAAACCACCTGCCCTTAGCAGAGCGTGGTGGTTAAACTCTCCCTGAGGGGAGAAAGGTGGGGATTTAATGGAAACAGAAAGCTGGTGGTGCCTGGGACAGGTACCAGTGTAGAAAGAAAGGCATTAACTAATCAGGAACCCTCCCATGAGATGAAGGGGAGCAGGGGGTCTGTGGCCACTTTTGGGGAGGCAGGTGGGAAAACCAGCCAGGAACAGCACTGAGCCTGGGAAGAGAACATGATGGAAAAGTGCTTCTCCAGCTCTGGACAGAGGTGGAATTCTTTTTCTCTCCTGTGAAGGGTGGGAGGCCCTGGCACAGGTTGCTCAGAGAAGCTGTGGCTGCCCTAAAAGCGTCCAAGGCTAAGTTGGAGCAACCTGAGATAGTGGAAGGTGTCCCTGCCCCTTGGCTGCAGCCCTGAATGAGGACCCTGCTGGCCTCTCCTGCCTGATCTCAGGTGGGATTTCTGGCACAAAGCTACCCAACTGTGTCCTGGAGCAGCCTCACCTCGTAGGAACACTCCCCAGGCAGCACCCCAGCGAAGCTGCAGCAGTGTTCTGACTCTAAAGCATTTAGAAATGTATGGAGAGTGATTTCCAAATGAATAAATAATAGCTCTCAGACTGTTTTTTTGCCTGAAGAACTGCACACACTTTGCATAAGGCCCGTGCTCCAAGCCCCTCCTCAGCGAGGGAGGGAGGGCTGGAAGGACTGGACTCATTAGCAACGCTCCCAGCCAGGAGTCCAGATGGGATCTGAAGCGGAGCAATGTGGGAGACGTGGCTTAAGGTTCAGTCTGCATGAAGGGTGCATCTGTTTTTGTCTTGAAAGTCTACCTTGGCTTCACCTGCCAGCTCCCTGCACCTCAAACTAAATGAGCTTCTCCTTATTAAAGCTCAATGAATCCTCATTTCCAGTCCCAGCCAGGCTTCACACAGGGCAGCAGCATCTGCTGAGCATTTGCACATGTGGTAAAAGGGAAGGCAGCACTTCCCTGCCCTCCAAAAGCAAATCCAGGGCTGTTGGAGGGTAAAGCCCCCGGTGACAGAGGAGGGAAGCAGCAGGGATAAGCAGGGATGTCCATGTTTGCTGTCAATACTGCTGCAGCTGGGAAAGAAGCTGCATGGTTTTTAGCACTGACAGCTCTAAACCAGCTTAAAAAGGGAGGAGGCTGCAGGAACTGCCTCCTTCTGCCCCTTCAGCCCAACCTGACGCAGAGCTGTGCGAGACACAACATCCTCCTGTGGCCGTGGTCATCACGAGCCCTTCCAGCATTCAAGCAGCTTCTCTCCCGGATTTGGAGAACGTTTCACCCCTTGCTTTATCTGGCTGAGGTTGGAGGGGAAGCAGCTGCTCACCAGCAGGGCACAAAGGGCTGCGTGAAGGTGAGAACCTTCCCCTCCTCCCTTCTCCTGCACATCCAGCAGCGGCTCCTGCCAGGGCCGGGGGCCACGAGTTTTTTTGGGGTGCTGCATTTGCACGGATTACAAGCGCACAAAGCAGCAACACTGCGTGATGCATTATTAGTCAGAAGGGAGAGTCCAGCACAATCAGAGCTCTTCCAGACAAAACTGAGAAAATTGCCTTTTTCTTATCTATAATACAATATATAATGTATACAATGCATAATACAATAGGCTGCAAAGCGTATGATATGGTGCCTCCAGAACACAATCCCTGAGGAAGCAGAGACAGATTTCTGGAAGGACAGGCCCTCAGTTTTCTTCCCCAGCCCCTGCCCAGTTCAAACAGTTGGTGACTACTTCTCTCACGCCCTTGCAGCCTCCCTGCAGGAGCAGCTCTCTCAGGCACATAATGCTGGGCTACACATGCACTGAGACTCAACATCTGATTACATTTATGCAAATGCCTGTATTTATTAGCATAGCAGGAAGATTGTTCTACTGCCTGCAAAGAAATGAGCCCCTTTATTCAAATAGATATGTCAGTTTGGAGCAGTTAATAAGATCTATTTGTAATCCATAGGTATGCACGATAAAACCAGGGTACTTAGCACTTCCACTGGCAGAGGAGCTGCTGGGAATATTGGTAGCAGGGAACTTAGTGTAATTATGGAGAGAGATATTTAAATACTCTTCAGGGTAATTCTTGAGAGTGCAGAAATCTCGTTCTAGTTTCAGCTGTTGACTGCAGGACCCAGTAGGACGGTGATGTCCCTGCAGGGCATCCAGCCAGGGCCAACCCACCCCACTACATCAGATCCCCGTGGTGATGAGGGAGGCAGGGCTGGCAGAAGGGAAAGCACCCACATCACCTGCTCCCCAGGGAACAGAGCCTTGAGCACCTTTCTCCCCTGGTTTAAGGGCTTGAGGATGTTATAAACTTGGATAAAAGTCTGGTTGGGCACAGGGTCAGCTGCAGCTGCTCTCTCAAGGCTTTAGGTTTGTTTAGAACCACAGCAGGGACCCACAAGGATCATCAAAGTCCAACTCCTGGCTCTGCACAGGACACCCCAACAATTCAACTTGGTTCTCGTCAGCCTGGGAGAGGACTGGGCTGGGTTGCACTGAGACAATTTAATCTCTGATTTACTTTGTGGGGGAGAGAGATCTGGGCAACCCTTGTGCATCAGCTTAGCACCATCCATGGCAACTAGTCCGAGGAGGAACCAGGAATTCCAAATGCAGACCCTGATGTACAACCCCTCACTGCCTCCCATCATGCCTGGGGAAGTGTCAGGGATCCTGTGGTGGACACCAGAATTGCTGTTTTCATTCTCCCCTAATTAGCTATGAAATGATGTTTGCAACCTGCTAAAATGCCCACTTAGGCTGGGGGGTGAGGGGGGAGCAAACATTTGCCCATCTGCCAAGAGGTTTTCCAGCAGACATTTATCTAAATAGAGAAATCAGAGTGCTATTCACATCTGATTAACAAACACAGGCTCTAATTAGCCCATATGATTAAGATTCGTTCGAGGAGTCACTTCAACACATACATTAAAGCATCACTCCTTTGCTCGGTGATGGTGGTGAGGAGAAAGGAGAGCTGTGGTCCCACCTCACTGCAGCTCTGCAGAAGGAAAGGTGTAATTATCTAAGGGCAAGTTCAGAGCAGAGGGTCAAACCACTGCTGGGGCAGCTGCACTGGCAATCTGGGTCCTTCCTCCCACCAAGGAATTTGTTGTACCAGGGAGAAAACCGCCCATTTTTCACCAGCCCACCAGCACTGTCTGTGCTGGCTCCAGGATCTGGGTGTTCCTGCAGGGACAGGGGCTGGGCTCTGACATTCTCTGTGACTCAGGAAAGGCTCTGACACCCAAAGCCCCTTGAATGTCACTGCCTTGGAACCCACTCCCCTGTCCTGGACCTCTGCAGCTCTCCCAAGGGACTGGACTGTTGGGAAAGTCGCTGCTCCAGTGTTGCTTAATAACTCTTTGTCTGTTGTTCACAGGGTTTGCTGCAACAATTACTACAATCAATTTGATTTGTAATGTGTCCTGTCCTATGAATCACTGAGTTATTAACCTTAACAATGTCAATGAGCTGCTGGGGTAATTGAGCCTCAGCAAATTAAGGTTTGAGGTAATTATTAAGTGCTGCTTAGTACACAGGAATATATTAATACGTTATTGATGCCAGGAGAGTACAGACTTGCAGTGAGAGAAGAATTCAGAGTGAACTGTAGCAAAAGAGTAAACCCGGTCCCAAATGACAGGAGGTCTGTTGGCATATTGATTACAACTCCCTTTATTTCCCCTGCCATATTTGTGTAGCACCGAGCAATTTTACCTGGTGATGCAGAACTCCCAATTTTTGGCCTGTTTTCCTCCCAGATAATGGTCCATTGACCACCAAGAAAAGGGAAAAAGCAAAAGTTTCATGGGTTTTCAGCCACTTTGAAATTTGTGGTTTGAATTTCAATTCAGTCCCAGCCTGTTCCAAAGGTGTGGATGCCAGGCCTGAAGACATAAAATGGGAAAACACCACATACAGGATATTTTAACATAAAGGCACGACCTGATGCACTTTCCTTCTTTAAGTGAGTCGCTGGGGAAGTCCTGCTGCTGCTTTTATGGACACTGTGTGTGCCATTAACATTTTTACTTTGATTAGAACCATACTGAAACTCAAACCAAAAACACTGAAATGGCTAAAAACCCAACCTCAGAAAGGGGACAAGAACTGAAACCTCAAGGAGTATGAAAGACAAATTTCAAAGTGGCTCCTTCCAAAAAACCACAATTATCTGGAAGGATTTTCAGAACTGTACCTGTAGCAACAAGCCAATCTGCTCTGTCAGTGGAACATGGAAGAATGTGAGTGCCAAAAAAGTCTATCATTGCTTTTGTCTGCAAAGAATCACCTGCAATCATCTAAGTTGGTTGCAAAGGGTTCAAGCTGAGCTAAAGGAAAGGAACAATAAATGGAGAAAAGGATGTTCTGGGGGAAAACACAGTGTTAGAGTTTGTTGCATGCGTTGCTCCTGCTCAATATTAATCTGGATTTCCTCTGTTGTGTTGCCTTGCTCTCACCTGTGAATTCCCTTTCCCTCCAGGCCTGGTATTTAAAAAGCTCTTACACTTTTCTGGTGAGGGAGATAATTTCTCTGGCCAAACCCACCTCCCTGTTTAAGAATCGTGATAGGGGCGGTAGGAAAGTGAGAGGCAATTTCCCACCTGCCCAATATGATCCCATTATCTCCATTTAGAGTCCCAAATCTCCCATTACCTTGGCCGTGCGTGGCATGCAAAAAAAAAACAAACACCAAACCCTTCATTTCATTTCCCAGGCAGGGCTGGGGTTGGGGAGATGTGATAGCAGCTAGAAGTAAAATATTTATGCAAATATTTCTTCCCAGGGCAATCAGTACTTTTAAAGCTCTCTCTCCAGCACAAATGCAGAGCCTGGCTGTCAGCACTCAGCCTGCCCCTGGCCCTCCTGCAGGAGCCATCCCTTGCTAATGGGGAGGACTGCTAGTGTCACTTCCAGATACTAAAGATGCTTTTAAATCTGTTTGGTCTGGGATGGGGATTATTCCTTTCTGCAGGCTGGGCCCACAGGAATAAGGAAATTGGTTGGGTTTTTTTTCCTGTGGCACGAGCTAAAAGAGAACAAGACAGAAAGGGCTAGGAAGGGAAAGCAAACCCAGGTGTCTGTGTGACAGCTGCATTTTCAGAACAAACATTTTCCAGCTGCTCCTTTGCTCAGGTTCTCTGCAGCTTCACCAGTGCTGAGGATCATTATGGGCTGTGAGCAGCCCAGAGCAGAGGAGAATGAGGTGTTTGCAGGGACTCCTGCACATCCATCCCTCCCTGGAAACCACCCCAGCTCTGCACTTCTCCCCCTCGTCCCTGACCTGGTGCCCTACTGCCCTTCACAGAACTTCTGCTTCTTTGAACTTCAAACCGCAGCTACAATTCCCTGTCAAGTTTCATGGCACAGGGCTGGCACAGAACACCCTGGCAGGAGGCTGCCAAACACACCAGCTCTGCCTTTCCAGGACTGAGGAAGACCTGCCCTGTCCAGGCTCCCTCCCTGCACACAGCCCTTCCTTCCAGCCCCGCTCAGGGTGACCAGAACGCCCAGTTTGCTCCACCATGGGGGGCCCTCCCAGGATTTTGGGTGCCTGGAGGGGGGAGATAGATGATCCTTATTTCCAAGTGGTCCCAGGCAGCCCAGCCACACACAGCCTGCGAGGCAGGAGGCATCCAGGGATCTAATGAGGTGGGAGGGGATTAGGATGAGCTCTCAATTAGATTGTTATGTTTTCATCTGTCACAGAAGCCGAGCCCTGATTTCTGACAAATACAAGTGAGTGGGCCCTGGGAACTGTGAGAACTGGGCTAAACAGAAAACTTAGGAAAAAACCCTTTTCCTCTGTTGACCCTGGTGAGATCCCTCATCAGCTCTGCTGAACACCACTGTTACGAGCCTGTGTAAGAGGTTAAGCTAATTTGGAAGAAAAATTGGCATTTCCAGTGAAACTCAGCAGCAGGGATGTTCACTCCACTCCCCCCAGCACTGGGGGCTGTGCAGGAGCAATCTGGGTGTCCAAGCACATAGCCCAGGTAAAGCTGTTTACAAACACTTTTAATGGCAGGTGCTTTCCTTTCCTGAGGGCTGATATTAACCTTGCTACAGGCTTGCCAGGGAAACAATTAATGTGAGTAAATAAGGCAACCAAAACCTGTCAGAAGACATTTCTGTGCTGTGAGGAAATCGGTGAGGCAACTGCCTATGGTACCAGTCAGGTGGAATGTTAATATGTTGCCATAAAACAATGTTAATTTATTGTTACAGGCTCCCTAGGCCTAACTGGGGTGCAGATTTCAGGGTGCTATTTGCCCCCCACATCCCCTTCTCCGAAGTCCTTGCTTGTCTGATAGAGAACAGAGTATGTGGAGGCATAAGGAGTTAATCAAAGGGGTGGTAGGGGGTGCACTGGAGCTGATAAACAGAGAATTGATGCCCTCAGAGTCCCCCAAAATAGTGGCAGGGGCTGCAGGTGCAGCCAGCTCATCCCAGCCCCGTGTCTCTGAAAGCAGGACTTTGATCAGGGGCTTTGCAGGAGCCAGCAAGTGTTTTTGCACAGCCCCAGAGAAACGGTGATACTTTCTAATTAGGAAGGAGAGGAATTGTTCCCTGCTAGTTCCCTCCGTGATCTCATCCCCAGGAAGCAGCCAAAAATATCAAGGCATCCTCTCTCAGAAAGGAGCACATTGTTCCTCGTGGCCCTTGGCGGAGGGAGGGGTGAGGAGCAGGTCAAGCATGAAAACGTGCTCCAGTATCCCCCAAGCCCAGCAGATCCCCTGGGTGCAGAGTGGGGCCTTCCAAACATCCCCCCCCAGCCCAGGGCCACCAGCTCCAGGTGATTCCCAGCTCCCGTGCTCCTGGGCTGGGACCTTCTCAGGCTTGGGCTTGGGAAAGGCTGGCCCTAATGAGGGGTGACACGGCAATTTTCTCCATCATGT
Organism: Oxyruncus cristatus; assembly: GCA_013399855.1. Lineage (NCBI taxonomy): Eukaryota > Metazoa > Chordata > Aves > Passeriformes > Cotingidae > Oxyruncus > Oxyruncus cristatus. Next base: position 1,549,264 of record VXAY01004698.1, on the reverse strand, counting down.
CAGTTGTCAAGGGGGCCAGTAGAGCCCCCTCACAGCCCAGGACTGCCCTGGGAGCCTCCCCGAGACCTGCTGAGGAGAAATAAATCAATTATGGAGCCCAGCATCTGCCTCCTGCTTCCCAGCAGCCGCCCAAAATAGATGCTGGGCTCCTCTCCACACACGGAGCTGCAGAGGGCAAGGGAAAGGTCTGCTGGAGTGGTGTTGGGGATTACAAGGCCTTCCCAACGCTCCTGGCTCCGTGTTGACAGACTCCCTTGGAATAAAAGGCTCCAGTGACGCTTGGCTGAGCAATGTGGTGGTGTCATCCCGCTGCAGATGGTCCCTGCTGGCCCTGTCCCTCTGGATTCTGGCTGCCCACGGAGATGTTTGGAGCTGGAATTGCCTCACAAAGCACATTTGGGCTTGGCCACTGACAAAGCCTCTACCCAGGCCAAGCACCTGGTTCCTACCCCTTCCAGCACAGACACACAGCATATGTTCCTGCTTAATTGAAGAAGAAAAGACAAAGACGATGCAAAGCAGAAGGAAAACGGCCTCGTGGGACACGTAACCAGCTCAGGCACTGTAACTCAGCTCTGTTCTGAGCACATGGGCCAAGTGATCCCACTCAGAAATGTGCTCTGAATTCTCTCAGGCCCACTCACCAAAACAGATTTTTTTCCTTCCCCCCTTTGTACTCTTCACTTGCATCTGTTGTTTGCAGAGGAAAGAAATGCAATGTGCAAAAATTGCCATGTTTTAGAAATCCCTCCTGAAGTCACCCAGCGAAAGGATTTGGATCTCTGGTTTCTAGGGATGTGTTTTGGCCAGATGCAGGAGGGTTGGTGCTGATGTCACAAGAGTTAGTGGCTGTCACTGCAGTGATGGACTTTAATTCTCCTTATTCCTCTCAGCATTCATTTACCGACACCACGAGCTGCTTTGCTACCTTTATTAGTGCAGTCAGCGGGCAGCTTTCCAAATCAATTAACATTATTGTTTCATTTCTTAGGGCTGTAAAATCACAAAATTTACAAGAAATATGCAAGGCTATGAAGTATGGCCGAGATGGAGAGTAATTAGATCAGCTAGAGCCACTGCAACCCCATCTGCTGAGCATGTTCCATTAAAACACCTCTCTCTCTGCTTCAAGAAATATTATTAGCTTAAATATCACAGGAAGGGGGGGGGAGGAGCACTTTCACATTAATTCTTCTCAGATACATTTGAAAGGGAAATTACAAACAGCTTTTTTATATCATAGAATGGGTTGGGTTGGAAGAGACATTAAAGATGAGCCAGTCCCACCCCCTGCCGTGGACAGGGACACCTTCCACTAGACCTGCTTGCTCCAAACCAAGCCCAGCCTGGTTTTAAACACTTCCAGGGATGGATGGGGCAGCCACAGCTTCTCTGGACAACCTGTCCTGTTTACTGACAAGTGTTTTGAGTCCAGACCCAGAGCCAACTTTGACTTTGCCACGCAGCAGCAGGGAGTGTTCCTGAGCTGCCACAGCTCCCGCACACGTTGCTCTCATTCAGCTTTTATTCTCCAAGAACAAATAGCCTGAAGGGCCCACAATAATGGTTAAATTGTGCAATGTAAATTAAAAGCAGGAAGAAAGAGCAGGAGCCACTGAGACAGGAGAAAGCATCTCTCTGCAGGCAGGATTGAAACCAGCCATCCCAGAATCCTCCAGCTGAGCTGGGCATGCAGTGCCTTTTAAAGGCCCTTTTGCATCACTGCACCTTATTTTCCCATTGGTAAGACGAGGGAATGAGAAATTCTTTCTCCAGCCTTTAGCCTTGTCTGTCTAGATTGTATTTTGCAATAAAAGTCTGTGACACATCACACTCAAAGACTCATCCTGCGTGTGATCATATAATGATACAGAACCTTGGCTAGTGGGTGTCATCTTTCTTTCCTGAATCAACTTTAGCAGTGGATAATTGGCTCAAACTCCAGCAACTCCAGTTGCAGAGTTCGTGGCATCATTAAGCCTCAGGTTAGGGGGATTATTACTAGCAGGTGGTTTTAATTTGCTGTAGCAAAGGTAGAAGTGGTATCAATGTATTTGCAATCTTGTGTTGCTGCCTCAGTTATTCAAGGTGTGCGAAAGGAATAAATTGTGGAAGAAAACCCTTAGAGAGTTAAAGGACAAAGATGAAGCAAAAGAAACGCCTGGGAATTTTAAATATATTTGTGTCTAAATGTTTAAGGTTTAAATTTAACGATAAAGTGATGCTTGAAGAAGTTTGTGCCAGTTTGTGACAGGCACATGAAGTTCAGCTGAGCTCAAGTGCTGGAGCTTAGCAGTGATTCCAAGACATCTTCCTGCTGGATTGCTAAGCAACCCCATCCCCAGCTTTGTGGCTTCTTAATATCACTTAGCCCCATTTCAGAAGTAAGCTGGCAAAGTGAAACTCCTGATGTGGGGAGAGGTTCAAGGAAGTATAAATGCTGCTTTCAAAGGGGGGTCAGGAGTGGCAGCTGATGGGATGGATGGAAAGGAGCAGCCTTTGGCAGTCAGCAAGTTTTCTTCCTCAGCGTTCAATGCTTGGGGCTCTTTAGGATTATCAGATTCCAATAAGGAAAGATTGATTTTAATTACTAAGTGGGGAAACTAAGCTTCCTCTCTCATTCTTTGTCCTCTGTGCCAGCTCCACGAAGAGCAGCATCACCCTTCCCTCCTCCACCCCCACACTTGGCTTCTCCTGAGCTTCCTCCTGTGCCACGTGTGAGGTCTGAGGAGGAGATGGATCTCAGGAGCCAAACAGGGCTCCTGGGCTTTGCACCAGGGGCAGAGCTGGTGATCAGGAGCTTATCACAGGAGGGTCTGGCCTGTGGAAAACCTCAGTGCACACAGACTGTGTGAGGGGGTGAGACAGCACAGCAGAGGGGAGCCAGGACAGGCAGCAAGAGCAACGCAGGACACAGCAGGGAGGGAGAGAGGAGGGGTGTGAGGAGGAGGAGCACACTCCTGCTGTCACGTGCTGCACACAAATAACACGTGCTGATTGTCCCTTTGGGATATCCAGGCCCACCCTGCGCCCATCCTGGTGCTCGGTGCCAGGGGGGTAAGAGGAATCAGCCTGCCTTGCTCCAAAGCCACCGGTCACAGAATCACAGAAGGGTCTGGGTGGGAAGGGACCTGAAATCCCATCTCATTCCACCGCCGCCACGGGCAGCGACACCTCCCACTGTCCCAGGTTGCTCCAAGCCCCGTCCAACCTGTCCCAGTGCAGCTTAAATCAGTTTTCGTGCCGCTCCAAACCCCAGCAGTGACAGAGGCCAGGTGGGCCCATGGGATGGAAGAGTGGCTGGAAAGATGGGATAGTCCTTGTTTGGTCCGTAAGAGGCCTGAGTAAGTGCTCCATTAACAAGGTCAGAAGGGGGAAGCTCCATTTACTGTGATTACACTTGTCTGTACAATACGGGAAACTCAGCTTAACACCTTTCTTAAATTGATTCCCAGCTGACTGACTTGGTTTGAATTGGAGTTATAAAATGAAATGAGAGCACCCACACTCCTTTGAGCACCAGTGAAGCAACGCTGTTTGAAGATTCTGCCTTTAAATAAATCAGGCTGACCTTCTAGTACACAAAAAA
>VXAY01004698.1:1496657-1545647 GCA_013399855.1 Oxyruncus cristatus | reverse complement strand
AAAAAAAAAAATAAAAAAAGAGTCAATGCCTCAGATAATCTTTCTTCCCCTACACCTGGGATGATCCTTCCTATGGGAAGCACAGCAGCCAAAAGGGGGAAAGAGAGAGTAGCAGCAGTAAATAGGGAATTTGGGGCAATGCTTTGGGCTGGGCAAGTCCAAAGAGGAAAAAAAATACGTCCTGTATATGTATATATGTAGCACCCCAGGTACCACACTGCAAACCACACTGCAGCTCCACCAGGGATTAATTTAATTCCCAGCTACTCGATTTTATTTCAGCAGGAAAAACAAGGCGGGGGGGGGGGGGGGGGGAAGGCAAACCACCACGATTTGAACATTTTCCTCCCAATATTGTCAGACAACTGTGGTAACCATGGCAACGGGAGGAGCAGCATCTCCGAGGTTGTGTGTCTGGTAAACACGTTCTCTCGCCTTCCATTTCTTCTGTATGAAACAGCATGTTTGTGCTGAGCCCTGGCACAATCCATTATCACACTGATACCACCCGGGGCCAAATCTCCTGCGGCACTGTTGGGCACAGTTACCCAAAGCACAGCTAAGAGCCCCTGGTCCAAAGGCTCCCTGGGGGAAAACAAACACAGGGCTCTCCCCAGACACCCCCGTGGCCCTGGGAGGTTGGCCTGGTGAGCTCTGTCCCCCCTCTGGTGTCCTGGGCACTGGGGCAGAGCCCAGGCTGCTCCTCTGGCTCCAGCAGGGAAAGCCAAGAGCCCTCCATGGGCAAGATTCAGGCTCTGTCCTTGTCCCCACACAGCTGTGGTGGGGTTTGAGCTTTCCTGCCAAGGGCTGGAGCCTGACTTGTGAGCTGGGAGCCCCCTTTGATCCCTGCTATTCATCTGCACACTGACAAGCCCCTGCCTGCTGCCCAGATGTGCTGTGAACCACTGCAAACCAGGAGTTCACACTTCTGTCAAGTATTGGCTCCAGCTGTTATAACACAGTGCTTTACAGATTTTCTCAGCATAAATCCTGGGGGGGGAATAATCTATTTCAATATTTTACTGCTCTCCTCCTCTCCTCGGCCCTGGTTTTATTGCCAAAGGTGCAGTGGGGGAAGTGGTAAAGCTGATGCCTGGTGTGGAGGGAGCGTAGAACTGGGCAGTTCCAGGGCAGGAGGTGGAATCCTGACCTGTTGTTCAGTGCTGAAAGCACTTGAGCAGATGAAAGGAAATATTGTCCTGTATGGCCCCTCTGCGTGTGTTTTCCTATGGAATGTGTAAGCTGATGCTGCCTCCATCCCACTTCACGGGAGTGCTCAGCCTCAGCCCTCCAGGAGCTGAAGGCCTAGCCCTTCCCTTGCAGCTTTAACAGCTTTGTTTCATTCAGCTCCAGGAGTTTCCAGGCTGGAGGCTCCTTCCATTCCACACTAATCTTCTCAGCAGACCTGCCAATTTTGCACGGTGGGGTCAAGGCAGGAATGAAGAAGAAATTCAAGCAACACACGGTCTGCCTGCAAATCCAAACTGAACAGCTCCCAGATGGAGTCTTTGCCCAAGTTTCTCTCCCTTTAGCCACTGGGTGCAACCAACAGACGTGGCCTCACTTCAGAAACAGCTTTTCCTCCAAGACAGAGGACAGGAATATTATTCTGCCTTCACTTCCCTGCAGCCACTCTGGTTTATGGCTGGGCAGGAAAGCTGAGCAGCTCTGCCTTCTGCTGCTCAGCTCTTGGGAGCAAAAGCAGAACCCTGAACCTCAGCAGAGGTTCATCCAATGCAGCAGGAAGAGATTCATGCACAACTGTTTGTAAAAGGGGGGGGAACCCCACGACTTCTGCGTGCTTGTCTAATAGTCAAATTAACTGTAACTTGGCCTCCCACCCTCGCCTTGATAATTTTGACAAGTAGCTTCTGGGAATCAGCAAACAGAGTCAGGCAGCCAGCATGTGCACTTGAAATATGCCTCTCATTTTAAAAAAACAGACTTTCAAGGGAGCCTGGTTGTTACAAAGCAGAAGCAGACCTTTTCTTTTTTTACCTCCTCAGTTTTTTTTTTCTTTCAGAGTGCACGTTTTCATCTTGGGAAACCCATTGAGGAAAAGTAAATCTGGGGCATGGATAATAGCAGGCTGCAGAAAGGCTGAGGATAACCACGGAGAGAGCAGGGCTGTGCAGCTCTACAGCAGAAAGGTTGGCTGAAAGGTTCAATTCCATGTTTTGTTCCTCCATCTCACATTAAAAACAAAAGCCTCCTCCTGAACCAGTCTCCCCAGAGGCAAGATCCTCGGAAGGTCTTTCACCTCTTCCAGGGAAAGCTGTGCTTGCCTCAGCACTGAGGCTCTGCCTGTGCTTCAGAGCAGCCAAAGACACTGGGTGGACCCCGGGCTGGTCCATCCCAGACTGGCTCCAGCAAATCCAGTGTGAGGGGAAGGAGCCAGCAGGGAGGGAAAAGCAAGTGGTTTATGCATCACTCTGGTGTTTCAGACGTTGCTGGGCAGGTATGAAGAAAGGGACAGCATCATTTTGGCAGAATTTCATGGCCCAGCTGAGCTGCTGATCAGCATTTAGTGGCTGGGAAGGGACCAGGCTCGGGGACACACCTGGGAAGGGGGTCTGTGCCTGCAAATCCCCCTTTTCCCTACTGCAGATGGAGCCAAGCAAAAGGCAGGGAAGGGAAAGTCTATCAGCCCTCTCAGATTTCCTTCTCACTGAACAACAGAGGAAGGGGAGAAACTTCCAGTCTCCCTGTTTGTGCTGTTCCAGTGTTTCCACAGGAACACTGTGGCCACCAGTGCAGCCAGAGCCCTCGCTGGGCTGTCAGCAAAGGGACTGAGAAGATGCCTCTGTCTGATTCACCTTCTTGGTGTTTATTCCTCTCGTTTTCCAATCCCCCCATTAGACTTAAACCTGTTTGGGACCTCATGAAAGGTTAAAGTAGCAGGGAGACCTGACAGTAACTCTGCTTTCTGTAGCCTTTCTGAACCAATCCTTCTCTCCCCCTCTCTCATTCTCCTCCCCCCTGAGAAACAAAGGGTTCTTTCCTCCTGCCTTGGACTTTTCCAAAGTCTTCCCCATTCCCACCTGGGAATTCTAAATTGGGACCACACCAAGATGCTTCACAGTGACCCAACATTCAATAGCAAACATGTTCTGATTTTCTCCCCTTGATTAATTTTATCAGAGGGGTGATGAACTGCACCTCTGACCTCCCCTCCCTGCCTGTCGGGCTTTTCTCTGGGGCAGGCAGCTTTTAAGCAGCTCCAGGAACTCCATCACCCCTGCAGAGCCTTTCTGTGCCTGGGAACTGAACAGCCCTTGCCCACCACGGGGAAGGGAGATGAATGACTCCAGCGATTTCCCTGTTCCTGCCGAGGGGAGGAGTGCTGCCACCGACCCGGGCATCACTGCACCGTCCCTGCCCGACCTCACCTCTGCTCCTGAGCCAGAGCCGGGGGAGCCCAGCACGTGGGAGGGGTAAAACTGCTTTTCTTCCACCGCCTCCATCCCTCCCAGGTAAGGTCAGTCTGTGTTTCTGCAGCCAGCACGCCCTCTGCCTCTTTGAGCCCCAGCCCTGCTCTGGGGACCCCACTCCTCTGAGGGACACGAGTGAACCTGACTTCGGGAAGCCGTGTGTCATTCCAGGGGGGATTTTCCTCCTGGATTCCTGGCCGGGAGCACCAGGCCCTCCCCATCCCCAGCCGGGGCTGCGTCCAGCAGGATCAGTGTGGGCAGAGCTGAGCGTTTCTCTCCCCGCAGTGATTCTGCTGCCCAGGCACCAACAAATGACTGGAGATCTCCTCCCATCTTTTCCAATCCTCATCCTTCCCTATTCATTCACCTGCCGGTATTTTTATACCTTTCCTCCAGCTCCCTGTTGATGAGTCTGTGATGTTTTCCTGAGCACATTAACCCTTCGCTACCTGAACACTGAAATCCGTTCATTCCTGTGTCCAGTGGCAGCACCTGGAAGCCCTCAATGAGTCCAGAAACCACTCCGTGTACAAATAAAGATTGAAAAAAAAGGGCAAGTTTTGTTTAAATAACTGGGGAAAAAAAAACCCCTTAACTCTGTCCAGAGTTTGTTGCAAGAAGTAGAAACTTTAGGGAGGCTACCAGCCAAAGCTTTGATTTTGCTTATAATTTGTAAAAGTCACAGGATTTAAAGGAGAGGAATAAACAGAACTGTGGATAAATTGACACTTTTTTTTCCCTATTAATAGCAGAGGGTATTTAAACAGAGAAACAGAAGAAGTCCTAGACAGAGCTGCTGGGTGAGCTGACAGTCATGTAATTTGACCAGAGCAGCCATTTATCACCAGGCACTGCTATTAAAGAGTGTGACAGTGTTTGGAAGAGCAAGGCTGGCTCTGCAGTCCCTCACTCCTCGGAGGAGCCTGCTGGCACTGACAGCTTGGCAGGTCTGCAGGAGAGGAGCTAAAGAAAACCTCGGCCCCTGGTGAGCTCTGACAACCCTCCTGCCAGCAGGAACCCTCCTGCCCCTCCCAGCTCTGCCAAAATCAGATGGAAAGGTTGTCACAGGGTGCCAGGGTTGGGGGGAGGGGGGGTACCAGCTGTGGGACAGATTTCTAAATAGTCATCACAGCTTTTTCCCTTTGTAGCAGGTCTAGTCCTAGTCAGGGTCTCGTGCAAGCCTAGACTGGTTGTTTCATCTCCTTGCACGGTGATGCTGTGCCCCTTGGGGCACAAACCACTACAGCACCCATCCCTCAAGGCAGTGTCCTCCGTGTTAGCAAGGCACAGTTTCACCTGGCAGTGAAAAGTTAAACCACCCTTTCCTCACTCTTTGAATGTTCTTAACACCTGAAGGGCTCTCACAAATCAGACACGAGCCCCTCCAGTTTATTGCCATTCTGATTTAATCAGGACAGCTCTGGAGGAACTGCGCCCTGATCAAAGCAGAGGAAGAGCAGTGTGCACAGTCCTATTTATTCTGGGGGTTTATGAATACACGTGTAAAATCTGTGCTCAAAGCCAAACCAAGTGCTGAGCACTCCCCGAGTCCTGGGGCTGAGCGCAGCTTTGGGGAGGTACCTGCAGCCACAAGGGTTCATATCCCTCCCTGCCCTGGGCTGCTGCACTCCAGCAGAAGCTGCCTGAGATACTCCTGGGAAATTCCACATCCCAAAAAGCAGGTGTTTTCCCCCTCTCCTCGTGTCAGTGAAGCCGAGGATGAGGAGTCAGTGCAAGGAGTTGCACTGAGGCAGGGGCTGAGCTCTCTGAGATTTGGCAGCGCAGGAAATCACAGAACAATCCTGAGTCTGAAGGGACCCACAAGGACCAGAGTCCAGCTCCTAGCCCTGCCCAGGACATCCCAAATTCCCACTCTGTGCCTGAGAGCGTCGCCCAAAGCCCCACTGAACCCTGACAGGCACTGTCAGGCTCGTAGGATTAGTCTGAGCAAGTTCCCTGCACACTCACCAAAAAACCTTCGTGATGGAGATTTGCCTGCCTGTTAGGGAAAGGAAAACCCATCTAATTATCTGTGCTCAGTCTGCCCTGGGCTGGGAAAAGCTGAAAACAGAGCCACCAGCAATTCCCTCCCGGGACAGGCAGAACAACTCGAGCTGGACGCACTGAGAGGAGTTATAGGAGCAATTCCCCCTCCTTCACACGGAGGGGTGACTTTGTGCTGACTTGCACTTGTGCCTCGCAGCTGCATCAGCAGGCCCTGCCTGGCACGTGGGACCTCAAATCCAGCTCAACCCCCACGGTTCGGAATCCGGGTTTCACAAGGCAAAGCAGCAGCATCGACCGCGGGCAACGAAAAGCTTGAACTGACCCCATTACCAGCCTTCACAAGGTAAACCCAAAAACCCAGCCCTGCCTAAATGTGCCTCCTGGCACCTGCAACTGCCACCAGCACAGAAAGCAGGGCTGCAGATTTCCAAGCCTGTCTTCCCTGGGGGTCAGCCCGAGCCTCCCGTGCGAGGACAGGCTGGTTCTCGAGGTTCAGGGCTGCACTTCTCAGTTCACAGAAACAGCGGAGGAAATTCAACAAACATTTGACAGATTCCTCGAAAGTAGGGCAAGGAGCAGCTGTAAGAGCTTATCTGGCCTCTGCTGCCCCAAGGCAGGCTCAGCCTTCACTGACCCCTTGCTGAGAAAGTCTGTTCCCTCATGTGACAAAGATCCTCCCAATTCCTCAAACCACTTATTCCTTGAACAATCCTACAAACCCTCTCCTAATGTCTTACTTGAGACCAAACCCTGCTGAATTTACCCAGGGCACCGTTCAAAAAAGCAGTGGTCAGAAATAAAAATGGCAAGTTCTGGGGTTGTACAAATCAGCACAGGGAGGGGAACGGTCCCCAGTGCAGGCACAGACACCTGTAAGTCACCCACAGGAGCAGCTGTGCATAAATAAATATTTATGGAATTGTTTTGAGTTACACCAAGCTTTGTCTCCCGCCTTTCAGAGTCTGCCTTTCATCTACCACAAGGTTTTCAGCAGATCACAGGAAATCTCCCAGCTGATGTTCCGGTAAATAACTCCGCAGCTTTCAGGTGTCACTGCTGCTTTATCCCCCAGCTCCCAGTTGCTGTATTTGTGAGTGTGATAACAAACAGCAAACCAAGCCAGAGCTGCCAAAGCCAGCACAGACCTAGAGCTGAGCCTCTGACCAACTATTACTCTTGCAAGAGCTGAATTGATTATAATTTCTACCACCTTAGCTGGGCTTGATGCCTTTCTCAGGCACGAGAGCAGTTTTCATCAGGGGTTTAACAGGAGTGTCATGCACGGGTTCATCATTCATTATTTGGCCATTAAACAGAGAAAATTTTCAAATCCAACCCACAACCAAATCCAGCCGAGTTGTGGAGCAGTTCCGCTGCTCATTAGAGGATCACAAACTCGAGGGGCTCATTAACATGTTGTGTTTAATCAGACCACGCACTGGTCACGTCATGGTTCCTCTAGTTACAGAAGAGAGACTGCTGATTACGAGGAATAAATTTAGGAATCGATAAGATTAGTCATCCTCGTTGATTTCCATACCATCTGACAGTCCTTCTCCAGCAAGTTAAAAAGCTCAGCAGCTGAAGCGCTCGGACAAGTTGTTTTTTTTATACAGTGCACTGGTGTCAGAAAGGAAAACCAGCAATTCTGCAGGGTCTGAACTCCTGTCTCTGCCCCAGAGAAACTCTGTAGGGCTCATGAAACATGAGCTTGCAGGTCACCTCTTTCTGACAGTTACAGGGTTGAACAGCCCACACCATCCCTGTTTTCAGGCGTGGGGTTTCAAGCTTCACACACTGGCTTTTAAAACAACACAATGAAACTACCTTCTGGTGAAGAGAGTGGTTTAAAATGACATTACAGTGGTACTAAAGAACCAGCCCTGTGCATTCGGATCGCATTCCTCCTGCTCTTCCCTTCCTTCCACAGCCAATTCCTCCCACCACGTTACATCCATCCTGGGCCAGGGTTGGCTGCCAAGTCCTCAGGGGAGAACAGCAAAAGCTCCCAGCCCCAAGTAAAGAACCACTCACATGGAATCATGGCATGTCCTGAGCTGGGAGGAACCCACAGGGATCATCAGCCCAGCCCCTGGTCATGCACAGACACCCCAACAATCCCACCGTGTCCCTCAGAGCATTGTCCAAACCCTCCTGGAGCTCTGGCAGCCTTGGGGCTGTGCCCACTGCCCTGGGGAGCCTGGTCAGTGCCAACCATCCTCTGGGGGAAGAACCTTGTCCTGAGATCCAACCTGACCCTGCCCTGGCACAGCTCCACCTGCCTTCTCCCCTGCAGGGGGGGTCTGACTATCAAATCACAGCTCCAGGACCAGTTTATTTTAAACACGTGGGACGAGCTGCCAGGAGCAGCGAAGGTTTCAAGCACAGAAGGCACAATGCATTCCGTTGGTTTTGAAATCATCCCAGCCCACCCTGTTTTCCTGCTCTTCCCACTGCAGAGCTCCCAGCATTTGGCAGAGTTAAGTGCCTTGCCAGCAAAGACTCGAGGGCCTCAGTGACAATTCACTCACATCAATAAAGATCTTACCCCTGCCTTGAACAGGCTTTGGAGCTGTTTCTCCCAGGGACTCTCTCCCATACAACCCTCCCCACCGTGGTAGAGAGCTCCTTGAAAAATGCATTAACTTACACAAGTGGGTTCTTCACTCCTCTCTCCTTTCCCTTAGAGGAATAATGCACTTGATTCCCTTTGATTTTTTTATTTCAATCCCTTTGTTAGGCACACATGGCACTGCTTAAAATGGCAATGGTGCAGTTAAAGAAGTGCTTTGCATCAGGAGTGGGGAGCTGAGCTGAGCTCCCAGTTGTAGATTTGCACGTCACAGCCCTCGGGGGGCTCAGAAACATCAGAGCGGGTGATGGGACAATCCCAAATATTTAAGGTGATCTGTTAGTTGTCCTTTTAGATCACACAGTGCCTAAAGACTAAGAACTGAGACCTTGATGAGCTCTTACACGTTCTCATGGAGGGCCAGGGAAAGGTCTGACAGGCTCACAACAGGCTGAGTCTTCACTAAAACAATCAAAGTTCATGTTATTTTTACATTTACCACTCAAACAACTGCCTTGATCTCCACCTGTCCCAGGGACTGATCACGGTCACCTTTGTTTTTCCTGCAAACTGTTCTCTCAGAATCCTTCTGCTCTGGTAACTGAATATACCCAACACACCCACCTGAGCTGAGAGCTGGCTAGAACACACCATAACCTGGGGGGAGCCTGGTGGCTTTGGCCATGATCAGGGGCTGATATTCCAAAAAAAAAAAAAAATAAAAAAAGATAATTCCTAGTCCCAGCATAGGAGATGTCATTACAACTGCTTTAATGTGGTCATAAAACACAGACATGCTTTGAAAGCTCATAATTCTTTCATAGAGATATTGTTTAAATATTTAATGCCCACATTAATGATATTCTAATCCTTTTGCAATATGTGAATTTGCACTCATTTGCATTAATTTTGGCTTGCTGGCAGTTTCGTGAAATCACATTATAAAGAGGCCACAGACAATGGTTTGTTGTCAATGGGGTGTTTGTTAATTCTCACCACAATGCCTGTGCCAACAACACCAGTGCTTTAAAAACAGCCTTTTGTGCAGTGAGATAAACTTCATAAAAGAGGCTGATGTTGCCTTTTTAATAGGGAATGGCAATGCTTTCCTTTCCTCTTTTTTGTTTTTTAATTTGAATTATAAAATGCTGTTTCAGATCCCAACTCATTGGCCAGGTCACTCCCTGGGCGCTTGGGTGGCAGCAAAGCAAGAACCAGGACCCTCCTGACTGAAGGGAAAGCTGGGCTGGGTCTCCCTGCTTTGAGTCATCCCAGCCCCTTCCCATCCTCTGCCTGCTCCAAAGGTTGCTCTGCAGCTGCCCAGCAATCAGCCCCTTTCCCCCCTAAAATCAATGGGCACCAATGCCAGGGAAAACATGGAATGCAAGTCAGGGGAAATCCCTCAGGACCCTCCTTGGACTGTGCTTCGTTTTGTGTTCATCTCATTTTCAGCACAGCCAACGTGTTTGCTCTAGACAGACCTAGAGCCTCTAGACCTGAGCTGCCAGATGCTCCAGAAATCCCAGAGCCACGGGAAAACTAAGGAGAGGGAATTGTAAGGTGCTCTGGAATACCGGTTCAGGCAGCCTGGACTGTCACCTCACAGGGACTGAGTGCACAGCCCAGGGCTCTGCTCCTGCTCTGAACCTCCTGGGGTCAGGAGGGAGCCCTGAGAGCCAGCAGGGCCACCTCTGCTCCCAGGACACGCTGAGATGTGGGATAGGACGTGCTGCCTCTGCCCAAGACACACCATTTAGTTCTGACATGTTGATGTGCTTTGAGGTTTTGGCAACACACAGCAGCGAACACTGGTGTCTAATCCACTTAGTGAGCGGGAGCTGGGAAGAGGCAGTGATATATGGGGAGGGGGGGGGGGAATAAAAAAGGCTGATTTTATTCACTGAGAATATGGTTTGTGCCCCTGGATGAACAAGAAATCCTCTTTCATGTCACAATTCTGCAACCCGATGATGGTTTAACCCTGGTAAAATCAGCTGGGTCTCTGTGTGGGAACTCCCCCGGGTACAGGGCCCAGGAGAGGGGGGGAGATGCCTCTTTAACCCCTGCAGAGGCAGCAGCTCACCCCGTGCACTGTGTTTGCATTTGCTGTCGGGTGTCATTACCCAGAGACAAAAGTGAAGGGGGAGCTGGGGCTGGACGTTGTCTGGGGCTGAGAAGTGACACACACGAAGCTGGCACCGGAGCTGGACTGTTCCCACAGCCTGGCAGGGGCTGGCATGGGACCACAGCACACCCAGCACACAGCTCTGCCACTGAGTAATTATGTTTTAGACCTTTAGGGAACCTGTTTTGACTCCAGACCTTGGGAAATCCCTAAGCCACAGCACATGGACTGTGCTTCCATCCTTGAAAAACACGGAATCCTTTGCCAATCGCCCATCCCGTGCCAGTGCCTGTTCAGATGCACCACCTGACAGGGCCTGAGAAACAGAAATATGTCCCTTAACAGACCCAGGAGGTCCTTGTCAGGCAGGAAATCTGCCTCCAAGTGTGTGGGAATCTGCTGCTTGTCTCTAAATACCCTTGAATTCCCCTATAGATTTCCATATTAACTAAGTATGTTCCCCACCACAACAAATGCACCTGCCCAGAGACTCACTGGGACTTCTGTGAGCTGCAGTTATTCTTGTTTAACTGGAACACGTCCACAGAACAAGCATCAATGAATCAATAACTGTGTTTCTCAACACCTCAAGCTCAAACAGGAGGAGGCTGGCAGAGCTTGGAGGGCTCATCTGGGCCAGCAGCAGCACGTTCCCACATTAGCAAGGCCTCCAGCTGGACTCTGAGCCTTGGAGTTAGAGACACAGCCTCTGGGAGGCTTTAGAACATCTGTATGTGCCCACCAGGCGTGGAGGGGTTTATGCTGAATCTCACACATATGCCCTAAGTTTGGCTTTGCACTTGACATTTGCCTGGATAAAGCCCATCTTAAAGACGCTGGAAACAAACTGTGTGGGGTGTTGGAGTTTAAACTCCAGCATATCGCTGTCCTCTCCTGCCTGGACCTCTTCACTCTTCCTCTCCTGCCCCAGAAGCCCCACAGCACCCCAGGGACAGCACAGCACCTCCCTGTACCCCTGGTTTGTGTCCCCTCTTCCTCCTCTCCCTGCTTCCCAATCAAACTTCCACACTCACGCTTTTGATGTTCAGCCCTAATTTCCTCCTCTCCCTCCCGTGTGATCTTTGCATTTGGATGCTCTCATAATGACCTTTGACTGAATCTATGTCTTAATAACATCAGGATGTCTCTAACAAGTGTCTCCTTACATATGCAAGGACCTTCTGCTCCGGACTTTAATCATGAATAATAGAAACAATTTGCAAGACACAAGGAGGGTGAGTTATGAATCTCCCAGCACAGAGCAGACACAGCTCTGCAAGATAAAGTGGATGAAAAGGACAGATTGTCCATTTACTTGTTTTTAAAGGTTTGTTTGCTCTGCCAAGGCATAACAAATGATCAAACACCTGTTTGCAGGGACAAGCTTATTCATCCCCTTATCTCCTCCTTTTGCTATCTGCTTGATATGGCATTTTACACTCCTTCAATCTGGTTATCAGGCTGAATTTATGATAGCAGAGAAACGTTTACCAGCAGGGTTAGAGAAGATTTGTTTCCAGGTAATTTATAGTATCTAATGTTGCAAATGGAGGTGAGAAGAGCGTCAGCAGCAACAGAGAACGGGGAGAGACAGGGTAACAAAACTTCAGGGGGAAATGCATCCTTTCAGCAGGCAAGTCAGTGGCACCTTCATTGCATTGCTCCTTGTGTTTCACAGAAGGCAAAAATGAGCCAAAAGTGGCAGCTTTATCCCCAGGGTCCCCTCACCCTCCTGCCCTATTCCCATGTCAGCCCACAAGGTGACATGGGGCAGGTTCCAGCTTAACTGGTCCAAGATCATCCTCAGTCTCAGGCGCAGCCTGAAATGTTGCTCAGGGCTTTGAGACGCTTTCAATTCAAAGACACCAGAGAGGAGCATTTGTTTATCGGGGCAGATCTGGGTGTTTTTGAGCCTCTGAATCACCTGAAAGGAAATCCTGTTGAGATCCCCTGAAAACACTGTGGCACCTGAATTAATCTGCTGTAGGGACATCTCACCCTGAACCCCACAGGCCATAAAATGTGTGAATCTGTGCAGTGAATCTTAGAGCAAAGCTGCTCCCTGAGCCCCTGACAGACTCCCCAGCATGATGGACAAGCAAAGCAATCAAGCCCAGCTCTGATACCAGGCTGGCACAAGGCAGCCAAGACAAAGCCTTTCCCACAGCAGCAATCAACCATTTCTTGTTTCCAAACACAACAGAGTCTGTGCTACATCAGGGGGCTCTCAGTGTTTTACTTTTAATAATTTACACAGAGCCCCTAAACTTTTTGCAAGTTCAGGGAAAAAAAAAAAAAAAGAATCTGCACCTAAAGCTGTTTCTGGTTAATAGAATTTTTTTTCCCTGTGACTTTTAGCTTAAATATTAATATTTCTTTTTACACATAAAGTGCTTTACATTTCCTGCTCCAGTGGAAGACACAAGCCCTTTGATAGAATGTACTGGCTTCAGCACAACTATTGTCTAATCAATGTCAGACAGCACGTCTGGGAGACAGCTTGGGGCACCACTGGAAAAATAAACCCCTTTCAGCCGAGGTCCTTTAGCTAAACACCCAAAGCTGCAGCCCTGTGGTTCTGCAGCCACTCAGAGACAAGATCAGTTGATACAAGTTAATAGATCCTGTCCCAGCTCTGCATAAAACTGTCAGGTCTGTGCTGACTTGGCTGTTATTTGAAAGGGTGGGAAATTTTCCATTCTGTTTGGTATCTGGAAAAAGGCCCTATCTGGAAGCCACTGGCTCATTTTGGGACAGCT
The DNA here is from genome assembly GCA_013399855.1 of Oxyruncus cristatus. Lineage (NCBI taxonomy): Eukaryota > Metazoa > Chordata > Aves > Passeriformes > Cotingidae > Oxyruncus > Oxyruncus cristatus. The sequence continues at coordinate 1,532,753 of VXAY01004698.1, read as the reverse complement.
AAGAGATAATCTTTCCTCATGGAAAAAAAAAATAAATTAAAAAATATAGCTTTTAACTCTTTTTTGTGGTGCAGGGTTTGATGTTTTACTGCTGCCTTTGCAGACAAAGCTGGCTGTTTATATACAGCAATACCCACAAGTTTAACTAAGAGGGTTGGTTGTTCTGAGATTAAGGGTCTTTATGGTATCCAGTGAGTTTCTGAGAGCATCAGGAATGAGAACTGAGCCACTGTGAGCAGCTTGTTCCTGCAGCCATCCCTCCCCTCTTCAAACTGCCTTTGGAGATGGGATTGCTCTTCCCACAGCCCAAAAATCCCATCGGAAGTACAAATACGTGCTAAGCCTCCAAACTTACTCCAAACTCGCAGCTTGCAAGACAGAAAGGGGAAGAAGGCAACTCACTTTGGGAAAGAAACCTTCCTTGGTCCAGAGGTCAGAGCTCCCCCAAAGCCCTCCAAGACATTCTGTTCAAAATAACTTCAGGAGCTACAGAAAGGGAATTTCATCCCCCAAAAACCACACCAAAATCCTGCAAGGTAGTTAATAGTCCTGCAATAACTGCAGGCATAACTCTGGGCTCGTTCTTTGTTCCCTCAGTGATACTAATTTGTATTTATACACCCCCCAAAGCCAGTAATGGATGTTCCATATTGATTTCTATTTGTGTGCCAATAGATTCCACCTAAAGGTAATTGGTGGGTTTTGTTAATATTAACCTTTCAGGTCAAACCTCAGAGTGATGTTGAATATATTCCATATTATGAGTAGCTGTGGCCTTGGACCAGCTGGACAAGGTCAGGACACGGGACTGAAACAAGATTCCTTTTAATAATTGTGCCCAACTCCTTGTGTTTGCAGAGGCCTGTGCTGAAAACACGTTTATGGCTTTGGAAAACAAGGAACAGAGAAGTCGAACACGCTCCAGGATTCCTGAGAAACAGGGGGGTTTTTTTGCTGTTATTTAATAAAGCAGAAACCCCAGATTCATTCTAAATACAGAAAGCGCTGGTTCCATTCACACCACAGCATCTGAGTGGGAAAATGGGATTTAATAGAAGGGAAGAAAGATGCTGAAAGAGAGAAAGTTCATAACAAATAACTCAGCGCAAGAAATAGTAATTAAACAATTTTAGAGCAACATTTGCTCTGGGTCTTTTCTGGGAAGGGAAATTAGTTGTTGATGAAAACTGAAATAGGTTATTTATTCACAGTAACTTCAAATAACTTCTTTCTGCACAGAGGATCTCCAGTTAAATCTATTTAATGGCTTCTGTACTGAATTACATCTGGGCAGGGGGATGGGTCTCCTTTAGCCTTTCTGAGGATGAAGGGAGAGTTTCCTTCCTTTTTTTTTTTTCTTTTTAGCCTCTGTAGTGCTTATTTAAAGAAAAAAAAAAATCAGTTTGAAATATAGTTCTTAAACTTTACATAATCACTTTTTTTTTTCCTTATGGTTGTGACCAAGGTACAAATTCCTCTAAGCTGCATTTCTAACATGAAACATTCAGTCCCACCAGGCCACTTCAGGCCTTTTAATTTCCTACACACAATAGGCTGATAAGTATTAATAATAATACCTAACACAGGGAACAAGAAGAGATAAGTTATTACAATTCTGTGACAGTAGTCCCTTGCCTGCCTTTAAAGACGACAGCAAATGCAGAGAAAATTACTAATTTTTTCCCAACAAAAGATGTAAAAAAAAAAACCCACCAAAAAAACCTTCTGATAGATTAGATCAAGTGGTGGGGAGAGAAGAGTGTGCAGACATTATAAAAATACTCCCTGACGCCGCACAGATAATGTCAGAGAGGCTCCTGGGAAGGGATGAACAAGGCCTGGGCTTTGAACAACGCCAGAAAACATTGTTTTGCTGGGGGTAATTCCAAAAGGGAAAAGTCAGGTGGAGAGAGAGCAAAGCAGAAAACAGTGGGGGGAAAAAATCCAAAAAACAAAGACAAAAAAGCCTTCCTCAAAAAACCAGGCAAGAGCCTCTATTTTTGTGTGTGCTGGTGTAAATTGCTAGACTTTTAAGGCCGGGAAGGATCATTCAGACCACCTGCTCCGAGTCACTGCGTCATCCCAGCTGCTGAAATCCCCCCTTGCAATTCCAGCAGCACCACCACAGCCCCCGATGGAAGGACAGGGCATTTTTCCAGAGGTGAAGCCTCCGTGTAATGAGCTCACACTGTAAAAGTCACCCTCGTACAGGACGAGTTTGGGGTTTGTCTGGCTCGTGGTACAGCCTCTTCCACCCATTTTTCCTTTGGGAACTGAAGAGACCCCTCTAACTTGTTGTTCATCACAATATTTCCACAGCCAGAATAGGGTCTGACCACCCCATATTTGAGCTGAGTGCCCTAAAAAAAACACCATGGGATGCCCCAGGGTCTCTCCTAATTCTTCCACCTCACCACGTGTTTTCCCATCAAAACTGGGACTTTTCATATGAAGTGCCCGAAAACGCCGGAAAACTGACGGAAACCTTTGGGATTTGTGTCTGGTGTGGTAAATCCAGCACAGAGGAAAGGCCCTGCCCAGAGCCCCCCTTGTGCTGGGGTTTCCCAGCCTGGCTAAAGCCCGGCAGGCAAGGAGTTAATGGCAGCAGGAGGAGTTCTCTGCAGACCCAGGGCAGCAGTGGAGAGAGGCACTCGAGGAACTGCAGCCAGAGCTCAATGCATTACCAAAATAACTCAAGGATTCCTGGCACGCAGGGAGCTGGGGCAGAGCTGGAGTGATGCTCTAATACCACTGTCCAGGAGCCAGCAGACTTCCCTCAGGGATCTCGGGGCTGCTGCATCTGTCTGCTGTCATCTCCCCCTTCCTGGCCCTGTTCTGCTAACACTCCCAATGTGGAGGATCAGGAGGTAAGGGGTTAAAGAGCCCAGGAAAACCTCTGGATTGATGCTGCAGCTCCAACGGGTTTTCCCAGAACAGGGGAGCTGAGCACGTTCCCACAGACAGGTTTGTCCAGGGCTTTTCGGAGGGATCATAACCAGCTAAACACATCCAGGGTATCAAAGTGCTTTAAAGGTGACGGAACAGAAATGTAACAGGAGATAAACTCCTGGTGGTCTCCAGGACTGCAAGCTGGAGGTTGTGGAGCCTCCTTGGAGCAGAGCAGCTCTGCACAGATGTTTGCTTTGACAGTACATTTTGGGGGGGATTTGAGTGTGGTTTGTAATGGAAATTCATGGATCCTGCAGAGGTTCAGGGCCACACAGCCCTGGGGGCTTTTCCCCGGGGAAGCAGCAGCACCAAACCTCTCTGTGGGCTTGTGTGATGGGGACAGTTCACTGAGAGGGTCCTGTCTCGTCCCCACGCCCGGTCCCCTGGTGTTCCCAAAGCTGGATCTGGTCCCTGTTTCCACAGGAACCCCGGGGGATGCTCAGCCTGGTTCCTGGAGGCTGTGTTATGACAACAAGTGGGGTTTCAAAGGAACTGGAAATCAAAGCTTTCCTAACACGAGCCAAATCCAGCAGCAGCCTCAAAAACAAGCACACATCCATATTCCAGTATATCCTAGAGCTGTGTGAGCCCCTCCCTGGGGAATCTCTTCCAGACTTTCATGGAATCCCTGAATGGCCTGGGTGGGAAGGGACCTTAAAGCTCATCCAGTCCCACCCCCTGCCACAGGCAGGGACACCTTCCACTAGCCCAGGTCGCTCCAAGCCCCGTCCAACCTGGCCTTGGACACTTCCAGGGAGGGCAGGAGAGGGGAGCAATCTTCTCTCCTCTCCTTTTTGCAAGTTCCTCTGGATGAAATTAAACAAAATGCCTTTAGAAAAGCTCATGGGTTGGTTCCAGAGCTGCTTTGGGAGCTCATTTGGACCAGCCTGGGCCCAAGATTTAATTAAAAAAAAAAAAAAAAATCAATGTGGTTTCATTTGCAGGTGGAGGATCCCACCTGCTTTTGCAATTCAGTGCCTGACTGAGATCCCTCTGCAGCAAAGAATCCAGCCTTGACATGGTCACAGGTCAGCACCCGAAGCCCCCTTCAGTCCTGCACATCCACCTGCCACCAAGGAACGGAGGCACTTGGGTTAATTAAATGGATTCCTCCCACTGCTCCGTTGTGGGGATTGAATATTTACGTGCAGGGACTGCAGGAAAAGCAGCCCCAGGTGCTCGGAGGCCCTGGAGGTGACAGCAGAGATCCTGAGGGTGTGATTGCAGCCCCTGCCCCAGGAACATGGGGGAATCACCAGTGCTGGGGGGAGAGCAGAGCAACGCAGAGGGTGTGCCAGGGAGGGGCACAGGGGCAGCACTGCAGGGCCTTAACAGACACCAGAGAGCCAAAGGAATGGGCAGCACAGGAGGGATTTTCCTCCTTGTCCCTAATTCACCCCGGAAGAAAAGCCCTGAGCCAAGGTAAGAGCCTCTCGTGCCATCTGCTCCGTCTGGGCTCCCCAGCAGCCTGGCACAGCGGGATGGAGGGCAGGCACTGGCAACAGCTCTGCCCGTTGCCCCGGAGAGCACCAAATACTCTGAATATCTGAGCAAATCTGATGTGCCCAATCTTCCTGTGCTGCTGGGCTGGACCAGAGGCAAAGCTTCCCTTACAAAGCTGGGCGCTCCGAGACTGAGCTCGGAGCTAAATCCTCGCTGGGGAGGTGTTTTGCTGCACGATTCTCACACCGTTCAAAGACCAGGATTTATCTGCTCTGACCCCTGCACCGTAATTTTTATTAATACCAATAGAGACTCACAATCCTTTACAGTGCTCATTACCCAAGTCAGAAGAAAAGCAGGAGGCCCTAATGAGCTGCTAAACCTGCCAAATGGAACAGAAGTTCAACATAAAATACCAGGGAGTGAGTACAGTTTTAAAATAAAGCTTTTGGGTTAAGTCTTAAAGGAAAACAGGCCCTAAGGTTTGGAAGTTCCTGGGTGCTGTGATTCTTCCAAACTTCTTAATTTCCTGTTCCTATCTGATTAGAGCAGCTGTGTTAGAGAGACGCTGCAAAACCAGAAGACAACGGTGGGATTACTCAAATAACTCCCTATTTCCTTACGATTAACAGCTACCACTAGGACTTCATTTAATTGTTTCTGGATTAATACACTATTCCAGAACCCAGCTAGAAAATGGAAATACAAGCCTGGGCTGGCAGGGCTGGAGCAAAGTTGAATTTAACACACTGGGGCAAGGGGAAAGAACAGATATTAATATGAAAAACATCATTCAGCCTCCTTTTTTTTTTTCCAGAAACATCCCACTAAGTGGTGGGCTGGCCCCCTGCCAGAGCCTGATGCATCAGGGGTCACAGTGGCTTCAGCACAGCCATCATTTCCTTTATGCTGAGCTTCCATAATTCGATTGTTGAAGTCTGTAGATTTATATCCCACCAGAGCCGGGAGATTCTGAGCTGCTGCCACTCCATTTCCAGAGCCCTGCACTCCCAGGTGCAGAGGGACACCTCAAATCAGGCTTTTCCTTCTGGGCCAGCAAGTGTTATGGACCATGGGGTGTGGAGGATGGGGAGAGATCCACCTGTGGGAATTCTGGGAGGGCAGAAGAGGGAGAGCTGGGAAAGGGAAGGGGCACAGAGGCTTTGGGAGGGATCAGGAATAAAGGGGCAGATGTCTCAGACCTTCTCTAGGGTGTGAAACGCTCCCAGCTAGACACAACCTCCATGTGGGCATCATTTTCTCTCCTTCCCATCCTCTGTTCCCCCTGGTTCTCTCCCTGAACAGCCCCTGCTAATGGCTGGCATTTGCATCCTGCAGCACCTGACAGCTCAGCACCCCCCTGATGATTTAATTTGCTCAATTACTGCTCCTAACAGGCAGCCAGGGAGGGCTGTGACTTGTGTGACTCCCTGGTTAAACTGATAACGATGCCACTGCATGTCTTAATTGACATTGGGATGTCCTTCCTGAATTCTCCAGGAATTCTGACCTAGAAAGAACCTCACTCCCATCAGCACCTCCCTGCTGGCTGTCAACTGGACACAGGATATTTTCCCGTAGACTTGCTGAATTTGGATATTTCCATTTTGCTGTTTGTTTTTTGTTTTTTATCCTTTAATTTCCTTATTTACTCCACAGAGTAAATTGGCACCTTCACACATGGACAAATGAAGGGCCTGTGTGATTCTGGCTGAAGACACTTAAAATCAGATTTACAAGCACCAGGAGGGCTGGAAAAGAGCTTGGAGGGGAGGGGGTCAGCTCAGTCTTTGCTTTCCTTTAATCAAAAGGGCACCAAATTCTTTACAGGAAAAGAAAGAAAGAAAGAAACAAAAAAAAAATCTAAGGACCAATTAACCTTACTGGGGAAAAATATCACAGCCCATCTTACAAATCCCTACAGAGATCAGGAACAAATCCTCAGGGGTGGAGATTTTGATACATCTCAAGTATTTGTTGTCCTGAGACAAAACGAAAGAATGCCCCCAAAAAAGGGGGGGAAAAAATCAATTTGTGAACAAACAGTTTCAGGTTGATCTAAGCAACTTTTTTCTGGTTTTAATTTTTAAATTAAAATTTCAGCTGGAGCAAAGCCAAAAACTTCATTTACTTTTTTTTTTTTTTACTGGAGGGGAGGGTTGTTATGTGAGTGTTTCAAGGATTGCTCCCCAGTGAGGAACAAGCCTTAACAGCACCGGGAATCAACTTCCAGCAAAAAGCCACCCAGAAAATCTCCACGTCTGCAGGAGCAGAACTGCTGAAGTACCTTTATTACAAAGGCCCATTTTAATGTCTAAGGGGGTGAGGCTGGATAAGGAGGCTGCAAAATGGACCCGGGTTTGATCCTCAGACTCTCCTACAGCGACCCCAGAGATGCTCCAAACTCCATTTATGTGCTCAGAGGCTGCTGGAGAAACTCCTCCTTCCATGACCCCTCTCCAAAGGGAAAAGCATTGTATCCACCATTATTAAACCCATTACTGCTCGCCGGGAGCATTTTGTGTCAGCTCACGACTGATTAAAAGACTCGGACGAGCAGGGACAACAAGAGAACGTCTCTGCTGCCAGCGCCGGGACTGTCACACCGAGCACAGCGACAACGGGACAAGCCACTTGTCCCTTGTGCAAACCCTGATCCCCCCGGAACACCGTGTGGAGAAAGGCTCCAATGAACCGTGGGGAACATGTTCTGCACACACATACGTATGTATTCACCAGCTCAGAGCCCTCCCGAGGAACTGAGATGATTTTATAAAGCAATAAAAACACTGAAACAGAACCGGGCTGCGATACAGGACCTTTGTCCTGAGAGTTCTCCCTGCAGGGAGAGCGGCTGGAGGAGTCTCACACCCACTTCTCCTTGTCATGCCCACCTCTGCCTGCCCTGCCATTGAATACAAACAGTGATTTGGCACACTTGGGAGCCCTTTGTGGTTTATTTTTTGCTCACCATCCCACTGGCCTCGGTACTCGGCTGGATTCTCTGGGCACATCCTGCACTGGACTTCTTGCTGCCAGGAAAGAGCCTCTGGCTCTTTTAAGTCCAGCTCCCACACCAGGAACGCTCACCCAAAGCCACCCAAGTGCCCACGCTCCTGTGTTTTCCCACGTCCATCCAAACTAACAGCCCTATAAACCCAAACACTTGCATTTCAAAGCACAAAAAAATCCCAAGAAAGCAAAACCTTTTTTGTTGTTGCTGTTGCTGTTTGACTCTTACAAAAGGGGAGATTTTTTTTTTTTATTACCTGCATATTTTGTACCTTCCTACAAATATGACACTTGGCTTTTTGCCTGTGCTGGAGGTAAACTCTCTGCCCCAAGTCCTTCCCACCACTCCTGTGCTGCTATGCTGGAGGATGGGGAACGCAAGAGGATCTCTCTGCCTCAGCAGGTTAGCTGAGAGAAGGGGAGGGCAGAGCTAAATCAGGTAAAAAAAATACATAAAACACAGGCAGAATTAACATGGAAAAGGGGATGACTTGAAATAAGGAAGGAAGCCTTGTTTCAACCTCCCCCCTCCCAACCCTGCATCTGCCCATCTTCCTGCTCTGGGTTTATTGAGGACTTCAGACAGAGGCAGGAGCACTCCGTGCCAAGGAACTGTTTTCCTACAACTTTAAGCTGGATTTCATTAAATTAAAAATACATAAAGCCTAAACCTTATTTTATTTCAATTTAAGTGCTCAGAGGAGTAGAAAGAATTGGTACATCAGTAATAACAGACTGGCAAGAGGAAAAAAAAAATGATGGCTATAGAAATGCTGAGGCACTGCAATGGAAAGACACATTTCAGCCTTTCTATTAAAGTTCCTCATATTAAAAAGTAATACAAAGTTTGAAGTTCTTCAAGGCTTTACTTATTTCATCAGGGTGATGCCAGTAAGCAGCAATTTGTCATGAAACAACGGTCCTGCCCTCAAACAAGCAGCTCTGAAGCCAGAGATGAGGGGGCTGCTTTTTGTCAGACAAAATAAATACTCCCCTGCACCCAAGAGGCAAACCCAATAAATAGGAATTATCTGCATGCCAAAAGGAAGAGGATGGACTGGGAGACACGTGCCACCTACTCTCTGGATGCCTCAGTACACTGACATTTGACATCATCACCAAATATCATTTTCCCAGGGAGGAACGAGCCCCAAGTTTGGATTTTTCAGAGGAATTTCAGATACCTTCTTACAGTAAGGATGGAAATAAGCAGTGCCATAAAGTAAGTTTTCCTCCAAACAGCCCATAAGAGGTCACGCCTCATCCAAAGCAATCCAGCAGCCCTTCCAAAAAGCTGCGGGAAGCCTGAGTTATTCTCCAAGTCTGACGAGCACCACAAGACAATTTTCTCTCTGTTCTGCTTGTGCTACAAACCTTTTGCCTTCAGTCAAGGTCAGGGAAGCTGGAGAATTTCCCTTAATGCCAAGACACTGCCATTTGCCCTGCTGCTGCACTTGAAGTTGGGCTTGTCAGCCCTAATTGATTTGCAGAGCTTTTGGGCAGAGGGTGAGCTAAACTTAACTGTGAGGGGGGAAAGGTCAGCTCGATGCCTCCCTCTGTTATCACAGCTCCTTTCTCCCTGCTCTGAGAGGAAAAGGTGATGCCAACGAGTTAGGGAAGGACAGGACTTTGCCCCTCCTAATCAAGTCTGAGTTTTCACTTCAGTTGCTGTGTTTGTGTTAGAATTCCTATGACAATGTGGAGATCACCAAGCCCTGTTTGATGAATGGAGGAGCAGAGACCAGTAACTCCTGACACTGGTTTATGAATGGGCCCAACCTCACCATTATCTACTTTACAACATTTCAACCTCTATATTTAGCACTTTCCACTCGCTCAGCACTTCACTAATCACACTGCTCCATTAACCACTGCCAGAAAGGTAAAATCTGCTCATGGGGAAGGACAGGCTCCGGAAAACGAGCACAGCACTGTTGGCACCTGATGCTGCGACTCCCTCAACTCTCTCAGTCACAAGGACCAGGGTTCCTCTGAACTTATTTGAGCTTTAAAATGTGAGACACCTAAATTGCTGTGATTCTTCCAGCTGCATCAGCCTTTGGAGCTCCCTCCTGGGTTACCCTCAGCTCTTGCATCAACGCTTCCAGACTCATACTTGCAAGGAGGAAAAAAAGATCACCAAAATCAAGGTTTTGAGCCCTCCCCCCTGTTTTTCAGTTCAGCCTCCCTGCCCATCCATCAGTTCCCACCAGCTCAGAGGGAGCTGGCAGCATTTTGGTGGTTGTTTGTTCAGGAGAGAGCTGCTGATAAGCTTTGCTTGACCAACCCCCTGGTTAGGAGTGACAGCACTCAATTTGAAACCATATTCCTTAACTTACAGTCTGTAAACCTTGGAACCCCCCCATTTCCTTACGGGTTGGGGTCCTAATGCACCATTGATTTTCACAGCACTCCAGCAACTCAGTTTTTCAAGGCAACGTAACTTTTGTCTTCCCTAATCAGCCACGTTAGATCCTGAATTTTCTCCCTGCCTCCGCTGCATCCAGGGAATTTGTTCCTTCCCTTTCTGCTCGGAACAAAGCCCTGTGTCTGGAACTGTTTGTTTGAAAGGCTGGGGCTCCGTAATGATGCAGGAGCCGTTTGTTTCTCTTTTCATCAGCACAGTTAATGACAAAGACCATAAGAACAGTCAGCACTGGGCCCCTTTGTTTTCAAACAGATCTTTTTTTTTTTTCCTGGTGTACACCAGATGATCTAAATTAATCTCTCCTCTTTAAGAATCAAAAATAGCTGTGATAGCCTTTCCCAGCTCTTGCCTCCTCCAAGTCTTTCAGTTGCCCTTTTCTTAAATGACCTGATTACATCCTACCTCCATCTGGCTCCTTGGCAGGGGACAGAAGGTGTTGGTGCTGCTGGTAGGGCAATTTCTACTCTTTAGCTCTTCCCAGAGGCCAAAAGGAGTAGTTTGCTTCGGGGAAATTATCCACACACAGCAGCGGCCCTAACTGAAGGAAGCGAGAGATACTATGGGGGAAATAAAACAGTTCTCTCATCAGATCTTGATCTTAAAATAAACTGGGTTCACTTTTGGGAGCTTACTTAAAGAAGGGGATCACACACACAAAAAATTAGAAGTCTGATACTGAAAGAACACTGATACTGAAAGAACAGTCCCAAACTCTGTCTTCTCCCTGCAGCGGCTTTTCTCGTGGGCTCTGGGTTTTCTGGTGGGCCCCTTGCCTGGGGTGCCCATCACAAGCTCACTGGAACAAGGGGCTGTCTGCAGGCACACCGAGGATGAACAGTCCCTGTGCAGGGATAAACCACTGCAACCTCCTGTCTCCTGAGAGAGGAAGGCTGGCAAGTCCAAACCCAGTGATTTCTGGTGCCTTTACACAGACTGCATTCCCATCCCAGCCACAGAAGTGGGTTCACCCCCCCTTGCTGCTGATCAGCACAAGGAGGGGCCTCCTGAGGCATTTCAGCCACTGATTTCTTTCCTCCAAGAACTTCCAGACAGGTCCTGGAAGTCCCCTCTCAGAGCTCATCCCCAGCAGGGGCTGGAAGGGGGATGTTCTCCTCCTGGGTGGTCACACTGTGCCTCAGTCACTCCTGTCAGGAGTGGAGAGAGCTGAGCTCACGCGGCAATTCTGGCCTTGGAGAGGGAACCTTTGGGGAGTCTGGATGTGGAATAAAGAGAGGGTGGTATGAAGTGCACAAACAGCCTGGTGTGACAGCCCAGCCTCATGCCAGCCCCTCTCCTTTGCACTGCAAATGTTTACATTGAACTGAAAGATTCCACTGAATTCTGAGCCGGGAAAAATCCGACCGTTGTTCGGGCTGCAGAAAGGGAGAGAGAGCCAGAGCAGGATGCCAAAAATGGAATTAGTTGCAGGGATCAGGAGAGACAAAAACCTCACATTTACCGTTTCATTCTGAGAGCTGCAGAAGCCAACCTCTCTCTGCCTTTGAGGAATGTTTATATCCCTGAATTCCAGGACTGTTTGCTCTGGAAGCAGCACCAGAATGTTTTGAAGTGGGGGAAATGAAAAGACAACAAATAAGTCCAGTTGATGACAAAGCAAGGCAGGACTTGAGGTGCCCTGGGCACCAAAGGGCTCTAAAGGCACACAAAGGGTCCCTGCCAGAGGCTGCAGCCAGTGCCTGGCTGAGAGCACTGCTTTATTTTAAGGTGAGCATTAATTGATTTCTAACTGTAATCACAATTAGGGGGTGTTATCCTGATTAATGGAAGGCTTGATTAACACACAGGAACGTGCTACTGTTTTCATTCTGGGAAGAGGAGATGAAATATGTTTCTCTGCCATGGCTGAAGTGATAATTTCACTGTGGAACACAGTGCTAATGCAAGGCAATTAATCATCTATTTTGGTAATTTGCACTAATAAATTATTACTCATGGCACAGAATGCACTTGTGGAGATTAAATGTAAGGCTGTAGGACAAATTTGGCTTTACCTATTACATGGCTGAGCTTTAGTGTACTTGACAGAGCAGTTCGAACTTCTGGCTTGCAGAGCATCTTTGTGCTGATTTTCAGAGCTGCTGCTACATAATAGAACCACATTACTTGGAGATTTACCATTATTTGTACTTATTTATAGTGCTGCTCTTAACTGAAATCAAGGCAGGGCCTTGGGAAGAGCTTCAGGACCACAGGCAATTGAAACCCAGCATTTTCTGAGGGCACAATTTTAGAGTTGGTCTTGGGAGATTTCCTATTTATTTTCCTCCTGGTAAACACGACCACAGAGCGGGAAAGCAAAGGAAAAGCCATCTCAAAACTGTAATTGTAAGGCAGCTAACTTTCAGAGGGCCAAAATCAGAACAGTTCTATGCACCCAAAAGCCCTGCTTTTGTCTTTAGGGGGCAAAATAACCAGGAGAGAGTGGGGCTGAGAGAGAACAGTGCCCACTGACATTGTCAGGTGTTGGGGACTAAGTTCATCTGCTCTGATTGCTGCCAGAACAAGGAAAGAGATAAAGCTTTGTTTTTTAGGCTAAACATTACAGCTAAGTCTGTGTTCCCAGCCTAAGTGGTCCCCACCAGCAGTGGCTCCATCAACGGGGTCCAACTTGCCACGGCGACAGAACAACTTTCTTGGTCCCTGAAGCCCCTGGAGCCCCCTGTGACCCCCCTGCCCAGCTCAGGCCTGGTCCCAGCAGACCCCAAAACCTCTTCCCTGCTGTCACAGCCACCTTCCTGACCAGGGGCAGGGGAGCATCTCCGATGAGCTGCCAGAGGCAGAGCAGTAAGGAGGATAAATTCCCTCCTCTCCTGTCAGTTCACAGACAGCTCCATTGGCTCAGATCACCCTGGCAGGGGGACGAAGTACTGACCAGTGATTTTTAGGTTTTTTTTTTTTAGTGTTTTGCAGGCCAATCCCCAGTCCAGGCCTGCATGGTGTATATTCCTAAGTAACCCTTTTCCTTTAACCAGTGGTACTTCTGCCAAATGAGGAAGCTTCAGGGGGATTAAAAGTATTCACAAATCCAGCTCCTTTTTATTTATGAAGCAGTGGCATCATCTGCCATCACGTCTGCCCCATAAGTGGCAATTCTCCCCTTGTTTTGCTTAGGGATTAAAACCACATCAGAGGGGGAAAAAAACCAACCCAGGTAGGATAAATCACCATAGCTCAGGAAATCAGTGGAACCCCGGTGATTTTTTGCTATGGGAAGACACAGCCCTTGGTGTTTGAGCTGGTTTTCTTCTTTTTTATTTGTACACAACTGCACAGTCACAAGAGTGAGCCGGGAGGCAGAGAAAAGGAACATCTTCCACACTTTCATGAGCAAGGCATGGCACTGAGAGCCAGGCAAACAATCCCTGGGAAGGGGCTGATAAGGACGTGCACAATTGCCATGTGGAATCAGGGACCTTTATTACTGATGCTCTGCTCAGAACAATCATATTTACCCAGGGAAGAATGGCAGCTAAAGCACAGCCCTGAGCAGCTGCTAGGGAGCAGAGGGGAGCAGATAAAATTGTTGTGGTCCCATTCTGTGCCCCAAGAAAAGGGGGGATCAGTCCTGGGGAGGCGTTTGCAGCTCGCCCTGCGGGCACTGGGGTGATGGGGCAGTGGAGGTGCCTGGAAGGAAACAACAGCCAGGCCCATGAACGAGGGAGAGGTGATTTTCCAATGGGCACAGCTGCTCAAGAGCAGCCTTGAACCCAGGCTTCCCAATCACACTCCTATGGATTGGTACCAGAGCAGAATAAAACCTCAGTTCTGCCTGGGCACAGAAAATAGGGCAGGGCCAGAGTGGTTTCTCTGCAGCTGCTGTAATGCCTGTTATTACACCAGGCCGTGCCTTTTCTGAGCTAACAGCCTCTCTCTACTGCTTTTCCCAAGCAAATGGGGGGTTACTGAAACAGAAACCTTTGGTCCATTACAAATTTCCACGGAAAAATTTGGAAATCATTCAAACAATAAAAAAAAGTATTTGGCTTGCATACCTTCCAGGTTTTCCACTTAGGTTTTTAACCCCCCTGCAAAGAAATCACTTCCATTTTCTTGCTGGGCAACCCAACAAACCCAAGTGATTTTTGCCCTGGCCACACCACTTGAGAGTCAAGCTCCACTTAAGGTCATATTGCAGGGGAAAAGCAAGATAGGAACTGCTGAAAACACTCCCAAATAGTGCTGTTGGACTGCAGCTGGGTCTGTGTGTGTGGCTGCTGCTGCTGCTTTATGAACACAAGTCAGCAATTCTGAGGGCAAAAGCACTGCCAGATCATTCAAGCTGACCTCCCATCCAGCACAGGGCAAGTAATTCCTTCTGGTCCCTCCTTCACTGAGCCTGACAAACTGTGCTGGGCCACAGCAGATCTTCCCACCAGGCACCAAATGATGAGTTCAGATCACTCTGCCCTGGTGCTTTTATTTTAATCATTTACCACCCTTGCTGACGGCGTAAATAACAAAATAAATAATAAAACTTCATCTTCTCCTATTTCCTTCCTTTTGAAGGGGCTCCAGGCCCTTTGCAGAGATGAACACACAGAGCAGCAGGTCCCTTCTCAGACATTAGATAGAAACTCTTCCTGTTGATGGCAACAATGAGGTTGCAATGGAAAACCTGGCAGGGTTGGACGAGCACTGGGGGCTGGAATCCATCATGTGCATGAAACTATTACTGTCAATTAGTCTTCAAAATAGCACCCAGGAATACACAGTCCTGTGAATTCCCAACAATATCACAGCGTGAGCTTGTTAAACTCAACTGAATCCTGATTATGCAATTGTAAAGAGGGTGGCTGCTCTGAAGATAAAAGCTTCCAAAGGGATGCAAAAAAAGTTAACACCACGCAGAACTGCTTTGCCTTTCATCTGCTTCCCTTTAAATTAGTTTGCTTTCTCAGTATCAAAGTGCAGCAGCGTCCCACTGCTGGCCCCTGCTCAAAGGGGGCCAGGATGGAGGGAGAACAATGCTAACGAGTTTGCTGTTCTAATTGCTCCAACCTCCAGGAAAGAGCCACCGACCGGGGCTGCTTTGCCATTGTCAGCCTGTTGGTACATCTGTGTTTGCCAGGCAGAGGTGGGATCGTGGCACTCCAGCAGGATGGGGACAGGAGCCAGCTCCATGCCCAGCTCATCCCTGCTTGGCTCAGAGCACCGTCACAGCCACGAGTGCTCCTTTTGGCCATCCTGGGCCCCCAGAACCGGAGCCTTCACCTGCCCAGCGGTGGCAGCTCCTCCCAGTTGGGGTTTTACCACCCGGGAAGTGCCTTGGTGAGCCTCTGACCCTGCCCTGCAGCACGAGGCAGGGAAGCAGAGCCTCCAACTGGTGGGTTTTAACACCAAAAAAAAGGGGACCAGTACTGCCTTCAGTGAGCACCTTCCCTGTCTCTCCCTGAGCCACAGGAGGGTTGGCCACAGGCTGCAGAAGGGGGAAGGAAGCCCCTCTCTGTGTGATGACAAATGTCCTGCACAACAGACAGGTAGTGCCAGTCCAAGTGTTGGATCTCTTCCCCCAAGGAAGCGGGAAGCTTTCATCCCCTCAGTCAGATTCCAGAGCTCAGAACCACAACTGTTGTGGCAGGCTGTCACTGTATACATATGTATTGTAAAATACATTTACACACATCCAGCACAGCAGGAAAGGGGTCTGGGGGTTTTTCCTACAGCTGTGGTAGCACAGGAAAGATGCAAGTAATTACCAAAAACCATTCTGTCCTTCACGAGCATGTAATACATAACATGTGTGGCAGACAAATAGACCCTTTCTTCTCCTTTTAACCGGCAAATACGAAAAAATGACAGGGCTGTCCCAAAAAGGCAGAGGAAATAGATTTTAAATGCTACTAATCCTTAAAAGCATCTCTACCATCTGTGCTCTGAGAGCTGCTCTCCCCAAGACTGAGCAGGGCAGGGCTCAGCTGCTCCCACCCAGCAGCCTCTGAGGTGCCTGTGCTGGCAGGTGCAAATTTGGGACTGGGAACCTGCCACTTCCCAGCACAGGAGCCAAGAATTCCAGGGAAAGGGGAAAGCACTGAGCCAGCTCCCAAACCCAGGACATTCCCCCCCTTCTCATAAGATAGATGGGAGCCCATTAAGAACCCTGAAGCCACTGTGCTCCCAGTTTATATTCCTCATTTAAGTGACTGAAATGAGGCAGTTTGAGGGAGTTCAGGCACAAGTGGCTGAAGCAGATTCATTAATCCTCCAAATTGTGCCACTTCCTTCTCAAAAATCCATCCTCACACACACCCTGCTCCACTCACCCCAACACAGCCCCAATGAAACAAATTTTAAAGTGCTGCCTGTCTATTTGCTAATAAACACTATTAACTTCCCAGATTATACATTTATGACATTTTCATGCCGTTAAATTCCAGTGTTTTCTTGAACAATCATCCACCCAGAGATGAAGTTCTTGGGAGATCTGACTCCCTGTCACTGCACTTCATTGTTGTCTTTGATTCCATATGTACAGTGAGTGATTAGAAAACCCGCAGAGTTTCCTCATCACAAAAATAATTACTGTCTGGTAGCCCAGAAAGTACTGAAGTAATCTGTGCTAATTGAAACTGTAAAATATCTGCTTCTCAATCAGCTTGTTCAATACCTTGGATATAACACAGCTCCCTGAATTCAGCTCCTGTGCTCTGGATTATAAATTCTCCTCATTTTCTCTCTCCTTCATAGCACTTAAAAAACTGGAAGTGCTGATATTAATTATTTTAAGATTTTTTTTTTTGCCAGTCATTTCCTCTAATAAAATTCTATTCCCTTAGGGAATTATACATCAATCAACCCAACTTTTCTTGTGTCTTTGATGAAATAAGACATTCCAGCCTCTACTTGAGCCTTCATTTCCCTCTCCTCCTTTGAAGGTCACAACAGCAGGCAACAACCTTGCTCCCAAACCCATTTCTACCAAACTCTGTGAACAAATAGCCCCAAAAAGAGAAGCCCCGTGCAAGTTCTCACACAGAGGAGTTAGTCCAGGCTGGTTGTCACTTGTAGATCCACACAACTCCTGGAAACGTGTATTACATGTAACTACAACCCTGTATAATCTTTACTTATTGAGCAAGTCCCCCCCTGGGGCTGAAGGAGGCACCACAGATGGTGGCTTTGGTGTTCCCCAGAGGGAACCCAGCGGAGTGCTCAGGTCTCCGAGGCTGGATTTACAGAGGGGCTGAGGGAGTGAAGCATCCCGGGACTGCTGAGCTCTAACAGGGGGGGAATTAATTCAGTGTACTTGAAAGCCTTGAGCTGGGAGAAGCACAGACCTTCAGCAGGGTCTCAGCTGAGGCGCTGGCCAGCCCAGCACTCCAGGGCCACGTTAAGCTGCTTTGGTTTCCCCTTTGCAATGGAAGAGGATAAACTGCTCCCACCCCAGTGTTTGCAGCTCCCTCTCCAGCACGGACTGGTGCTGCCAAGGGCAGTGGAATATTTTAGGGTAACACCCTCAGCATGAGACGGGAGGGGAAATCCTGCCAGCTGGGGTCTGGCTGTGAAATGATGCCCAGTCCTGCCCACAAAGCACCACCAAGGGTTGTACCCTCGACTCCTGGGGTTCAGAGCCTCCCCGAGACACCCGAATTCCTTCCCGCGGTGGTTCAGCCCTGCTGGGCCCTCTCAGGTGAAGCACCACCTACAGGTGAACTGTTTTCTCCTTCCCTTTCCCTGCCCCTGCTGCAAACGCTCAGCTCTCACTCCCTAATACATCACCGAGCTGAGCTGACCTGGAAAATACAGAACCACTCCAAGTGAGAGCGAGCAAATGGTGCTTGCAGAGAGAGCTTATTAGCTGGGTACAGCACTCTGTGATAATCAGGAGAGGCAATACATTCCAAGTGCTCCAAGGGAAGCACAAAGCACGGCCTGGATGTGCTCACACAGAACTCCAGCTGGGCACAGCCAGGGGGGTGGGTGAGAGCAGAGAAATTCAGCGTTAATTCAGAAATTGAGGGCCAGGTAATGCCCCCGTGGTGGTGAAGAGGAGCCAGGAGGAGAGTGTAGCACAGGTGCTGCTGAAACATGGGATTCAGACTGATAAAAGCAATCCTGCCAGCTCCTTTCCTGAGGACTTGCACCCTCTCACCCTTCCTCCCACTGCACTGTGAGGTGCTAATGGTTTCAGGAAGAGCCTATACCCTCTTCTGTTTTCTGTGTAGTATTTTACACAACAGATTGTAGCAGCTACTGTAACCCACCTCCTAAATAACATTTAAGAGAAGTGCCCTGCTCTTGAACCCTCGGAGTCATTTCCCAAGCATCCCAAGCACGGAATTTGCCAGGAGTGATGTGCAGAGACACATGAGCAACCATTTGGCAGCAGCTTCCTTTATGAAAATTAGTGATCCCTCCTAACCCCGGGCATATGCTGCTAGAGAGGAGTCTGGCAATCGCCAAGTCCAGAAAATGGAAAGCAAAATACTTGTTGCTGCACCAGCAGCAGGAAAGGAGGAAGCCCCCGAGTTCTCATCCCAAATGTTTACTTCTATATAAATATGGCCTTAATTATAGTATCAGCTTCAAAGTCCAAAGGCCTCCATCCCCTGAGAGCACTTTGAAAGCATCTTGCTCTGCAGACAGACACATTCCAACAGAACAGCCCAAGCCAGAACCCATCAGCTCCCATCTCTGGGTGGCTTTTCCTTCCAAACAAACCGTGTGGAGCTGCTCTCATTGTCCTCCTGGACACGGCTGGGCACAGTTTATGTGCAGCATGAGGCCCTTCAGCCCTCCCACAAACATTGTTCTTTCCATGGGATCCGGAGTATTTCCGGCTTCCCGACGTCGTTTGTATTTGGCTCCGTCCTTCCCCCCACGAGAGCTCAGAGGAGACACAGCCCCCAGCAGATCCCTGCCTCGGCCACACAACTGGTTGCACTTTTCACACGTTCTCTCCACTCCTCACCACGAGGCCACATCCTAAATTGGAACCCCCAAATCTTCGCATGCAGAGCCTTATCCCAGGGCCAGTGGGGTCGGCGGGCTGCTGAGCCCTGACAAGGCAGTCAGGAAAGCAAAAGACTCAGATTTCACAGGTCCTGGGTGAAAAATGAACAAGAACTGGCTTCTCAGTGGCTCAGATTTCAGGAGGATTGGTATGCCTTGATACGGAGTTAATTAGGCATTAAAATAGTCCCATCAGAGCTAGGAAAATATCATCCATAAATCTCTCTGCTGCCTCATTAGCCTTTAGGACAGCAGCTCCAAGTAAATCAATTGATTGGAAAAAAAAAAAAACACAGAGGAGGAAGAGTCAAGATTATTAGAAATCTCCATTCCTACTTCAATCACTAGAGAATGGCAGTTTGTTTTTTCTCTCCCTCAAAATCCCCATTCCAAAGGAACTCGGGTCACTGAGGGGCCAGACATCTGGTTCACCTCGTGCCATGAAGTCCAAGGCCTGGGTTCTGTTGTCCAAATCCAGTGTATTTCCAATATATCACCAGACTCCTCACAGATCACTCATATTTTACTTTTACAGACTTCCAGCTTGAATCCAAGTGAGTCACTGAGAGGAGTGAACTGTTGGAATCAGAGGAGAAACCACAAGTGGGGTGGCTGCAGGTTCTTGCAGCAAAGGAAAGATATCAAAGCATAACTCACTGGGCAGAGGGAGATGCTGTACAGGGTGGCAGACAGGAGAAACTAAAGCTGAAATGTTTAGTCATGAAGAGAGAAAGTGCTGGAGAATCTAAGCCACAGCTTTTGAATTAGCTTGCTTCAAACCAGAGGCCAAGGCAGTGAATCTGGGCTAATCTTCATCGGCTGTGGATCTGCACATGCAGTGGATTTATTGATCTCCCTTGCCTGGGTGTGCTGTGATTCCCCTTCACCCCACCAGCATCCTGTGTCTACACGTGGCTCCCATTTGAGCATCCATAAAGGAACGACTGGGTCAAGGAACAGCTACCTGGGTGGGCTGGGACACAGGGAATCATCAGCTCCAGCTTTCCTTCCATGTCTCTTGGCTGCAAACAGGCACAAACACCCCCCAGCCTCGCTCACAGTGCCTCTCCCAATGTCACATTTGCATTTTCAGCCCTAATTTCCCTTTACAGCCATTGCAGCCACGGATGTTGAAACAGAATTCTTTGACTTCCAGCCAAGAGTGCTCCTCGATTAAAGTGCAGTTGGGTCCATCAGGGATGGCTCCTCCCTGCATTCACAGCTTCCACTTCAAGCCCCATGTTCTGCATCCGAGATCAGTGACTGCCAGCACAAGACCCCTCATTTACACTCTAATTACTCGCTGCTCCTCATTACCAAGTGGGAAGAATTGCCCTGCCCTTGTCACACCACGAGGATTTGGCCACTTGCAGGATTTAAATAAGAAAGATGGGAGCGCTTTCAAGAGTTTAAAGCAGCACTTCCTTAGCAGTTAATTCCAGAAGTCTTGAGACTCCTGTGAATAACCAGCGTCAGCCGGAGACTTCAGAGCGATGCGAGAGAGGCACAAGCCTCCACACGAACATATATATCCATGTCTACAATAATACATGTAAGTCTATCAGGTGGGAATACTTCAATTACTTCCAATTAGCACAAAATCTGTGTCGCTCCCCCTTTTTTCCGAGGCACAAGTGGCTCATCGAGACATCTCGTGATATTCCTGTCGCGCTACCCTCGACCAGAACATACATCGTCACCCACCTGGGAGGCACCCAAGCCACGGTGGCACGAGGGGCCCGTTTCCTTGGATGCTTTTCCCCCCAGGGCTCAGTGACAGCGGCTGTTTGGCCCCATCCCCGCCCAGGAGCCTGTGCAAGCTCCCAGCCTGATGCCGCCCCTTATCTCTGCCCTGCACAAACAACTGCTGGGCTGCCCTTGCAGGAAGAATCAGCCCGCCACAAGCAGGAACCACACAACTAATCTCATCCTCTGCAAACAATATTTGCTTGGCTTGGGCTCCCTGGCCAGTTCTGATAGGATGCAGGGGGAAGGGTGGAGTGTCAGAAGGGACCAGTGCAATCTCCTCCCCAGGGGCAAACTTTTCATCGAGGCGGCAGAACAATGAACCCCAAGAAGAAAAAGTGCTCAGCCCATTTCCATTTCTTTTACTTCTTTCCTTTTCTTGAAACCAAAGAAAATAAGGGGCAGGCCAAAAGCTACATTGCTACAAAATTAAGAGGCAGACAGGGGAGGGGGGGTTTTGAATGCTCCCAGAGGATAATTCTTTGACAGTTTAAGCCCAACAGCTGGAAACAACTTTGAATTAGAAGCTCCTTCAGACAGCAAAGCAGAGCAGGAACCCAACACTTCTGCTCTGTGAGACTCTTTTTACAGAGTCATTCTCTTTGCCTACATGTCTTGCTTTGTTTTCTCCACTAGCTGAGTGCAAGAATTAGGAGAAGCACCAAACCCACTCAAGAAAACATTTGTGCCACTGAAGTCACTGAGAAATCTGGTGTCTGCAGAGTCAAGGGTTCACCCAAGCAGTTGTAAGCACCCTTTCCAATTCTCCATCCACCCCAGAAAGAGAATAAACAGGCCTGGCTCTCTGGAGAGAGAGAGACACCACCACAGATGTTTCTATTTTGAGTAAAACCAAACTGCAAAGTCAAGAGGGGAAAAAAAATAAACAAACAGAGCAAAGAAAACAATCCCCAAGCCACAGAAAAAGAGATTTTAAACTTCCAACAGCAGCCAATACAGGTAGATAAAAGGTATAGCCAGATGGAATTTGCCAGCCCAGAGCTCTCCCTTTCAGACACTGCGAGAGGGCAGACAGGCTGCCAAGAACCTGCTGCCTGCAGAGAGCTCCTGCAAAGGCTGCTTTTCCCTGTGCTGGGCACATTCTGTATGCAGAAACTTTTGTTGAATCACAGGATCATTTGGGCTGGAAGAGGCCTCCAAGATCCAGTCCAAGCACATAAATAATAGTGTTGAAAAGCTGCATTTTCTTGAGTAAATAGTGGAGCTCAGGGTCAGCTTTGTGTGGCCAGCACCAGATGTGTCCCATCCTCACTCCCAGACACATTGGCACAAACCCATCAGCCACACATGGCTGGGCTGATCTCCCCCACAGCCCCTGGCCACAGCACAACCTCCATCCCTCCAGAAGAGCCTGCCAGGGCCCCTTGCTATTTCCCCTCCTTGTGTCCCCCCATGGGCTTTGGAAGCAGGGAAGACAGACAGGCTTCAATCAGCTCCGCGCTCTGAGTTCAGGCACTGAGATCAACTGGTCATTCCTGCAGCAGTGGGTGATCCCAGGGCCTTTTAGAGGAAGATTCCCGCGTTTGTGTAACCCACAGGAGTGACCTGCAGATCTTCCCCACCAGCTCAGAGCATCCGAACCCAGACCACTTTCAACCCAGTCTCAGATTCCATGGACAAACTCAGTATTCAGGGGCTGAAGTTCCGCAGCCAAATTGCCCCAGAGACAGGATTTTGAGGGAACTGAAGGTCTGTAGCTGCATGTCCAGCTGTGAAGAGTTATGGGAGGTGAGGACATGGTGGGAAAGGATATGGAGGATCCTCATCCTATGGATAAAGAGGCTCAGCATCGCAAGGAAGGAGAGGGAAGCTGGATCCTGGGGTTCAGGCTGCTGTCAGCTTCCCCTGCACAACCCACAGCCTCTTTCTGTTCTCAATCAGCCCCCAGCCTCGGAGCTGTTCTTTTGCAGCCACACGCTGAACGTGTAACTCGCACAAAGGAGGTTTGTATCCTCATTTCGAGCTACCAGCTACAAAGGGAACAGCTCTGAAAGAAAAGGAAGCTTTTCAGAAGGGTTCTATTTCGGTCCCCTCACCGTGGATTTGACAGCCCCGTATGGCAGCGCTGCTTACGAGCTGTGGGGCTACACGGAAAACACACGTGCAGCCCATGCCTGGAAAACCCAGTCTAGGAATTCCTTCTCCTTTCCTGGGAGCAACTCCCAAAAATATTACAAAAGAAGAAAGTTTTCCTGACTCTTACAGCAGAAACAAGGCTTAGAGAAAGGGTGAGAACCAGCAGAATCTCACTGACACATTAGTAAATAAGGAAGCACACCCCAACTCAGTCTTCATTTTGCCCTGGCAGGCAAACCACACGTTTTAGTCCCCAATTTTAGGTCCCCCTCCCTTGCTGTCCCTGCTCCTGCCACGGAGCCAGGAGGCAGATGCTGCAGAGGCACAGCCCACCCTGCTGCAGTGCTGGCAAAGGAGCTGCCACCACTGCTTCCCCTCAAATAAAATCGAAGCTTTCACATAATTCACACGTGAGGTAAGTGCCTTTGTCAGTGAGGCAGAGCTGAAGTGGCCCCTCACTGGATTCCTTAGAGGGCAGAGAGAACAAACATCTCATTACAACATAACCTGTGAGTTTTGGTGGGGAAAGAGAGCAGGTTTGAGGTGCCTGATCTCACACGTGTCTCTGCCTGTAGGGGCAGGCAGTGCCATCTCTGCCCAGCTCACAGCACCCAAACACAGGTCTGGGAGTTCACTCTGATCTCCCTTTCCCCCCCCCAGCTCCCTCCCAAGAAACAGGCTCCAAATAAAGGAAGACACACAAACAAGGCATCACAAAACACGGCCATTATGAGGCTTCAATATGGAACAACAGTTTGTAAGAATTCCATAATAGAGCTGTCAAACCTGCTTTGTGTACCCATATGCTGCTCTGAACAAATGCCTTTAATCTTTAAAAGGTCACGTTGGAAGTGTTCCCTACACCCCTCCTGACACATCCCCCCCTCCCCAAACCTCCTGGAGGTGGTTGCCATGCCGTGGATACTTGCTATGGAACAGGGGGAAGCGGCTTTGTTTTGATTTTGGTTTAAATATTTAGACACGATTTGCATCTAATTAACATGCTCATGGGCTCGTTACAGAAACACATCACAGAGCCCGTGGTAGCTTTGTTAAAATGTCACATCCAAGACAGTGCTGGTGTGCCGTGACAGCTGCCTCCTCTCACCTCAAAATTAGCAACAGTTCTGCTGAGGGAGGGCGTTTTTCCCTGATGTGCAGATAATCCCCCCCTGCCTCCCAGGAAAGGAAAGGAAAAATTCCTTGGAAAGTCCTCAGAGACCAAAGCGCTGGGATGGAGACTCAGACATCCCAAGTTCACACCAAAAAAACAAACAAGTGTTGGATAGCACAAGCACACTGGTAAGTGACTCTGATAAACACTGCGAACGCATTTGAAACATTTTTGTCAGTGTAGCCAATATTATTTCCACCAGAAAAGCCACATTTTCACCAGTGTGTGTCTCACCACGGCCATGGCAGACAGCCTTGCTTCCCATCTCCCATCCAGGTACCCCCCAGGGCACGAGCTGAGCTCTGGAAAACTGAAAGTTCTCCACAATAACTGGCAATTACAGATCCCCAGGGCAAACCTGGGATGAAGAAATCCAGTCATCTTAATCCCCTTGGGACCACTGTACCCAGGCAAGGGTATAACCCCTCCAGACACACCGAAGTAGAGGAATTCAGCCCTTCCTGATTATCACTTCATGACCTACTCCTCTTTTTCCTTGCTTCTGCCCCCCCAAAAAAATGCTTCCACATAAACGAGGGAATACACTTCAGATGAATTGAACATCAAACCCAGAACTGGGGTGAGGAGTCAGTAACAAGTACAAATCCCATCCAAAAAAAAATCCTTCTCCACGTGGATAATACATTTTCTGTGCCCCTGGCTGCACTGTGGGAAGCCAGCACCAGCTCAGAATAACTTGCTCCCACTACATACAAAAGGGTGGAGGAGCTGGAACTTCAGTCTCCTGGGAGTCTCATCTGCTTTCCAGCTCATCCTTGTCCTCAGTGATCCATCATCCTCCCTCTGGCCCTACTCATCTGCCCAGCTGGCTGGAGGTGCAGACAGGGCTGGCTGGGCAAACCGAACAAAAAAAATCAATATATACACTGCAGAAAGCAGGAGACAAATGGACTTGTTATCCTCAAAACTATCTTTCAGGTTCGAAAAGGAAGAGAGAATATGTACAAAAGACCCACGGACAGCAAAAAAAAAAAAAAAGAAGAAAGAAGATTATTAAAAAGTGTCCATTGAAGTGTGTCCAAATCAGAGAACAATCTCTCAAGCACCAGGAAGGGAGGAGAGGCCACGGTTCATCCCAGATACAAAACATTCCCACTCCCTGGCTCTCACAAAGGGCCTGAGAAGTAATGGGGCATTTTCTCAGTTTGGAGAATGGTTTCCAACACAATACACTTCCATAATAGCCCCCAGATGTAAAGCTAATCAGATAAGACATATTCACAGAAATCAAACCTGAGCAAGTTGCCACCTTGACAGACTTTCCTATTGATAATTTCTTGACCTCTTTTCTTGCAGGGGATTTTTGCTCCCTCACATTCTCTTTCAACAGCCCCTGCTCTTGTTTCCAAGCATTTCCCTTGGCTCCTGGATGGCTTCAGCAAGGACAAAAGTGGGGGAAATCTTTGTTGTGAAGCCAAAATTACTGGTCTGGGGGACAGCAAAGGGTAAAGTGGCTTGCACAAGGTTTATGCAGTGAGCTCTTTTTCTGGGTTTTGTTCTTTGTAGAGGACTTGTCTTCCTTCAGGTGAATGTTAATAAGTCACATTAAAAAAAAAAAGGAGTTAGTGTTCAGGAGCTTGTAGCCTGGGATTATATTAATCAATATATAATCAGGGTATCTTTGTGGAGCAAGATCCACAGCCAGTGCAAACCAGCATAGCTCTGTGCAAAGCCTTTTCCAATAGTTTGCTATCCCAGCTGCTATAATTAGAAAACATCAGCTCCAGAGGAAGGTCTGGCCTCTCTCTGACTTCCAGTGAGCTCCCCAGGAACCCTCAGGGGGCAGGAGAGGGAGGTGTCACCTCGATGGAGGGACCAGAAAGTGTGGATGGAGTCACAGCCCGGAGCTGCAGGACCTGCCAGGCACCGGGAGGATGGATGAGGAGGAGGCAGGACAGGCTGAGGGAGATGCCCCAAGCCATCAGTCCTGAGGGACCAGGTTTATACCAACACTGACACCAGCAGAACACCCCCCATTTATCTTGCACAGCCCCAGAGCAGCCTCGTGTGCAGCTGGGCTGGGCAGGGAGAGGAGGGGGAGGCAGCACTGCCAGACTTCTCCTTGGTGCAGAGAATGAAGTCCAAGAAGCATTTCTTCAGTTACTTCACGCTGTTAGAATGGGCTCAAAGCCCTTTGGAAGGCAGATCACTGAAGATATTCAGCTATAATTATACATTATTATAGATATTATAGAAAGAATGTTTATATTAAATAATGTATCAGTTATACTGTAAAAGACATACAAGTTTTATTCAACTCCCTGTAGAACACACAGAACCCAGGCTGCCCCATCCCCCTGGTGAGGAGCAGATGACTTTTTGGCCCAATCACAGTGTAAGACTTCCAGGGACTTTCCTGAACATTGAAAGAGGTACAATCCAGTGCCCAGATTTTTTTAATTGGATTTTTTGGTCCTTTTTTTTTTTTTTGAATCAAACATTCCTATGCAAGTGTTCACCACTGAGAGCAAAGTGCAGGCAAACAGCAGATGTCTCAGCAGCTCAGCCTGCAGTGGTGTCAGTGCTGATTTTGGTCCAAGAAACTCAGAGAGGGTCAGTTCCTTGTCCCATCCCAGGGACCAGGAATGACAGACACCAGGAATGAAGAGCCCACACCTTGCCTTGGGCTGCCAGGCTGTGAGATCCAATTTCACATTTCTTTTTTGGGCGCTCTTCGTTTTGGTTCCATGAGCTTAACACTCACTTTTAACAGCACAGTTAATTGCCTAAATGTGGAAATGAGTCCGTATCTGTCTATTAAACACCATTCCTGATGGGGAAAAAAAGTAAAAATCTGTTTGTCTGAATGAAAGCCCCAACACTTCCCACCACAGGTGCCAGTTTGGTCTGTGGGAACAGGTAGATTGTTCCTCAAGTGTCTGGGAGTGCATTAATCTCTCACATTTACATTCCTGTCGGCTTTCCAGCGCTGGGCATGACAGATGTTCATCACTCAAAGCACATCCAGCCACCCCCTCCCTTGGAATATCAGCTTGCCTCAGAGGTATTAATTAGACTCTCCTTACAGAGCAGGGCACAGTTTTATCCTTGTTTTTATATAGACCAGAAACAACTGAAGTTCAGCGTCCCACGAGATCCCACGGCAGGGCTGTGGCAGGATGCAAGGCCTTCACAGGGTCCGGGCTCTGCCCTGCCTGGCATTGCCTTTCTCTGGGAATTCTGGTGGAGCCCACAGAGCAGCAAGGGGAGGACTCAGTGCCCAGGTTCACCCCCTGTACCACAGTGCCCATCTCAGGCTGCCCTGGGCACTGAGGTCCCTCCTGTCCCAGCCTCACAAACCCTCCTCCAGAGTCTTGTGTCACCCTCGGAGGGGACTGATGCTTCAGCCCTCACTGGAGGAACTGGAATTGTCCAGTTGTTTTGATAAGTGTCCCTTAAGCAGAATATTTGCCCGTGGACATCTTGAAGTACTTTGCAGTGAAGCAAAAACCCAGCACAGCCTCTCTCCCCCTGTTCCAGAGGCAGCACATCCCTCCTCCCCCCGAGTTTCCCTCCAGACCTACTGTAATTCCTCCCTAATTGAAAGCCACAAAGGGCTTATCAATCCCTGCTCCAAAGCTGCAAAGCCTGGAACCCATCCTGGCAGCCACAGCTGATGGGAAGGAAATGCCCTATAAATAACCAAAGGGGAAGAATCATTAGCCAGCCATCTTGTAATAATAATTTTAAATGAATGTGCAATTTATAGAGAGAGTAATTATGAGCAAGGCCCTTCAACCATGATGAGTGCACTCTGATAATGGTAACTCCTGCAGGTTCAGCCCTGGGTTCTCCTCCTGCTGTGACAGGCTCCTGCTAAGGAACACAAATGCAGTGGGACTGGCTGCCAGGCCCTCGGGGTGTGCAGGTAGGACAGAGCTGCCTGCTCAGGCTAAGAATAGCCAGCCCTGCCCTGTGGCTGTCAGATGGGGAGGTGCCAGGGCAAGGGCAGCCTCCGAGCCCTGAACGCTGAACCCTTCATTTGCTCTGGTGAACTGAGCAGCATCTGGCATTTATCCCAAGTCCCCAGAGCCAGGACTCCAAGCCAAGAGGGGATTTCACCTTGCAGGCCACTGAGCTGAGCACTGGAGGGCAAACCCCAGCCCCCAGACTGCTGTGAGAGCCCCCAGCTCACAGGCACACCCCGAGGGAGAGGAGCCAAATCCCACTGCCAGGTGATGGGGTGACAGAAGAGGCAGCAGCCCAGGGCACCAGGAGCCCACAGCTCACTCCAGCCCCTTTCAGGGATGTCCTTCAGAGGCAGGAGGTGGCACACTCTGCCCGGGTGGGACTCCTGTGCCTGGCTGTGCTGCCCCCCTGATGGCTTCCAGCCACAGTGATTTACCCAGGCACAGCAGCAGCTCCTGCCCCAAGCCCTGTCCCAGAGGGAGATACCTGATGAGGTGTAAAGGAGGAGGAGAAACAAGGAGCAGAGAATCTCTGTCCCCTGCAGCAGCTGTCAGGCTGCTGTTCCTTGTGGCAGCCAGTCTGCAAGGGCAGGGCTTGTGCAGCAGGAGGGAAATCCTTCTCTTGGCTTATTCTTCCATCTTTAGAGTGACTTCTGTGAGATCAGGCCAACAACAACCTGGGTCCCAGCTCTGCCAGGCTGGGGGAGAGGCTGCTGCTCTGAAGCACAGGGAGTCCCAGGGGAAGTGACAGCTCAGGCAGATCTCCACCATTTAGTGCACTGGGAAGTTTGCCTTCCCCCCACCCTCCATCTTCCCTTGCACATTGCTTCCCCTTTTCTCCCAATGGAGAACTGCAGATAGCAAGGCTGAGGCCAAACATAACACCAGGCTCTCCCCAGATAACAAACAGGTCTGCTCAGTCTCAGAGCAGCAGGATCAGCTCATCCCAGAGACATCTGGGGACGGAATGTGTCAGAATCCAGCAGAGCTGTAACAGTGCCAGACATCTCATGCAACAGGGACTGCACAAAGGACTGGTGCCTGCTTGTCTTACAGCCCTGGCCAACACAGGAACGAAGCTGCTCCTAGAACTCACCACAAAACACAGTCTCAGTTGTGTCAGAGTCACTTCCACACAGACTCCTGGATTCTGCCCCTTCCCAACACGCAGTAGGTCGAGCAGTGGAAGTGTTTTAGTTCTCACCAAGCTCACGAGTACTGATAATGATGCATCAGCTAAACACAGACAGGCACTTCCCAGAGCACAGCTACTGCCTCCCAGCTCAGCCTGAGTGATTTTTATTAGCACAGACAGCACTGCAATATTAGTTTCCTCATCAAGCTGAGCCCCCAGATCTGACAGCACCATTTGTCCCGTTCACTGCCAAGGCACAAAGGTTACCAAGGCCTCCATCAGCGTCTGCATCCAGTCCTCCCACTTGGCAGGGGCTGTAATGGCTCCATGATCCATCAGCCAAGCTCCTGGAGCATGGATGGAGCTGGAGCAGATAACTGATGGCAGGGAGGAGAGGTGGAACACGAGGGTGACATGTGAGGAAGAGGAGGGCACAACTGCTCACCTAATTTGTTCCCTGCTGTGGCAGGGACAGCTCCTGCAAATTGGCTGCTCAGACAGGACAGGCAGCTTTGCCAGGGTGCTTCTGCAGGGCACTGAGGGGCTGTAATTGCCTTCTCCCACCTCCAAGCACTTGTTTTGGCACCATACCCCAGCCCCTCACTCAGGGTTCTGTTTCTGACACATCAGACCCCGTCAGCACTGTCAGCAGCAGCTGAAGGAGCAGTCCCAGCACACCCCAGTGCCAAGGGCTCAAAATAAGCGCAAGGGGGGGAAAAAAGTAAGAAGATGAACCCTTAACAGCTTTTGGTCTGGAGCTTCTAACCAGAAGTCCTGAAGGTGACAAAATTTGGTTGCTGCTGGGCTAATGACAGCCAGTCATGGCAGAGGGTGAAGCTCAGGAAGGGAAGAGGAGAGATTTTATTGCTCCCAGCCCCTATCCCTTGTCCACCTCACCACTGTGTCCTTCCCACAAACAAGGACTGAACAGCCCTCAGCAACAAACTCAACCACTGGAGGCTTTTCCAGTTGCAGGTGAGGAGGTACAAGAATGTTGCTTCATTGCTGATCTGCCCCAAAGCACATGCACATCATAGGAGCAAAAATACTATGGAAAAGGGCCTTTTCTGCCCCAGGGCAGCTCAAATCCCCTCTGTGCTCACAGCCCCCCCTGCCCAGCTCTGCTGCTGCTTTACAGACGCCCCAGTAACTGTCCTGGGCAGGAAACCCCAACAGGGGCATGAGGATGAGACCAAGGGAACTGAGGGGCCTTGTATTTGCCTAATGAGCTGAACAATCCCTATCACTGCACTAAACAGCCCCTTTTCATGCTGAGCAGCTTCTCCAGCCCACTGCCCTTTGCCTGACTGGACTTTATCCCTTGGTCTGTTTTTACAGCCCAGAATAATTTGAGAACAGAATCCACCATCCCCCTCAATCCCTTGTTTTTTTTCCCTTTAAAAGCTGCTTATTAGGAGAGCCCAGCAGCAGATTTTGAGGAGCTGCACAGATTACACCTATCCCCACCCTGCACTCCCACCTTGCTTCCCTGCCTGCTGCTGGAAGGGAAGTTCTACTTTATTTTGAAGCTCCTGCTACTCCGTAAATATCCTCTTTCTCCATGGCCCCACACTGGCAGCTGGACAGAGGGATAAATCAGATAAAACCCATTCATACAACTCCCATGAGACGAGGAATGAGGCTCTATCAGTGCCCCAGAGTGGGCTCTGCACTGGCCACTGTGGGCACAAAAAAAAAAGGATCCTTTCCCCTTTATTGTAGCTTTTTCTGTGCTTGAAGGCTGCTATCATGTCCATCCTGTCTCCCCTACTCTAAACCACCACATTTTACTGTATTTTTACTCCCTTCCAGCCTCTGAGCATGCCTGGAGCTCACACCCATCCATCAGCTCTGGCCTGTAGGGAGGTGTCCAGAGCCAGCTGCAGAGCAGCTGCCGAGGCCCCAGAAGCACAGACCAGAGCGGGATGAGAACATCCTTTTCCCTGCAGAATCCTCCTCTGGGCAGCATCTGCTCTTCTTGTAGCATCTGCAGTCCAAACCTACAAATGCCTGCCTGTCCTCCCTCGTGCAGAAGGCCTGATACCCTACAGGGAAGGGGACCAGATGGGTCTGACATGGTCCTCTCTTAACAAACCCATGTTGGCTCTTACTTATCTCCTCTTTCATGAACTTGCAAGAAGTTTGAGCAGAAAGCAGTTTTCTTGCCTTCCCCCCCCCCACACCTGTTGACACTGAATTCCCAGGGCTCAGACCAACCTCCATGGCCATTTCATGTGTAGGCACTACTGGAATATAAATAACCATCCCAAAAAGAAAAATGTGTGTTGGTTTGAACTCAGCACACTAGTTAGCCTGCCTGGAAAAAATAAAAAAAACACAAACCCACAGGCTTTTGGAGGAAATGTGATGATAACTGGACTTTAAAGTTGTTAAAAGTAAGAAATCCTGTTCTTTAATTTAGGGCCAGTGTGACCTGGCAATTAGTCATAGGACAGGCTCCAGCTCAATTAAGACAAACAGCCCAGTGTAATGGAAATGGTAATGTGACCAACAGGAGCAACCTGAGTTATAGCCTCAATTTTCTCCATGCCTGATGGATTTGAAATAAGTTCAAAGAAGGTCAAGTGGTTGAGTTTTCATTTGCTGATCTCACACAAAGTTTTTCTATCCGTCTCTCTCCCCTCGTGAACTCCCTGGATTTGTCATCATTGTTCTGTCTCCCAGGCCTGAAGTTTTCCCCCGGCTGTCTCTGATCCAAAACACAATCTAAAGGGTCCAAAACTCTGAGCACAGTCCAAGAAGTGCCTCTGCTCATTGTCTCCGCAAGTTTTCTTCTGCCAGGTGTTCCTTGGATATTTCCCTTTCCCATTAGTCAGCTCAGACTTGAAAAGGGAGCAGAAAGCAAAGCCCTGAGAGCCTTTGCAGTGCTGCCCTTCGACCACCCAGCACAAAGCAGGGTCTGAAGATGCCCCAGCGCATCCAAAGGAGGTTTGGGATGCATCTGCCTCCTGTTCTCCAGCCTTCCTGGGTAACTAGGGGCGGTGGCTGATCCCACCTCAGCCAAAAGCTGGCTGGGAGAGTGGCAGTCACCTGTTTCAGAGGGAACCTGCCCAAGCTGAAGGCTTCCTGTGCCGTTCCTCGCTGGAGAACACCCCCAGTTGCATTCCATGCCTCTTCTCATGGATGGCAGCAGGACCCAGCCATGGTGACGGGAGAGCTGCCACTCCCAAGCTCTGTCCCTGGCAGCAGCTCCCTTTTTACCTCCCAGACCAAAGCAGCTCCTCCCGTATTTGTGCAAGGCAGCAGTGCCATCCAGTGGCTCCAGCCCTCAGCCCCAGGCCCCCCAGCCCCACCTCTGGGGCACACCAGCTCCACTTCCCCTCTAATCCAAGGCAGGAATTATCACAACACCTGACAGGGATGAGTGCACGAGGAGCTGGGCATTGGCAGCAGTTGGTTTTGCAGTCATGTTGTGTCTTCCGTCTGCACTTCCTTTCATTGCCTGCTTGGTATCCCTGAAGTGACAACTGATTTTTGGGGAGGCATCATAAGGCAAGGCAAAGGGGTCTCTCACCACACACAGCAGCGTGGCCAGGGCTAATTTTGCACATGCACATTTCAGCCATCCTGGCTGCACTCACCAAGGGTCACAGGGGATCAACCCCTCTGCCACTCTGACCTTCCCCTTCCCCTTGACAAGCCATGGCCAGCCCACCCCTGACACTGCCAAAGGTCTCACAGGCCCTCAGACTCCTGTGGGACATAGTGTGGGCTCACCTTCAGATTTTAACCACCTTTTCCCTTGGTTCAGATCTGAACTCTTTGGTTTCCAAGGAAGGAATTCTGAGACTGGCCCTCTGCTCTCTGCCAGTCTCGTTAACTCCGCTGCCAACACCAGGGACCTGCAAAGCTTCACTGCCACACAGTCAGAGTTGTCTTTTGGTCCCACTGACAAGTGTCCCTTGTCCCAGCCTCCTGTGGCACCAAGGGGCTGTTTTCTGGAACACAACTGCCAAGGCTACAGAAGATTCTCCCTTTAATTCCTCTCCCTCAGATCTGAGATGCCTCTAGATAATGAATCCCCCCCTCCTCTCTATTTCTGTTTCAAAAGACAGTGAACTTCAAGAGAAGCAGTTACAGCATCTACTCCAGGCTCAAGTCTCCTGAAACACAGGTATTTTGGGTAACACAGGCCCCTCTGGGCAGCCTTTTAATGTGTGGGAAAACGCAAAGCTCCCGAATTCCAGCTCCTGCAGTCTCAGCCTGTAGAAG
Source organism: Oxyruncus cristatus (assembly GCA_013399855.1). Taxonomy (NCBI): domain Eukaryota; kingdom Metazoa; phylum Chordata; class Aves; order Passeriformes; family Cotingidae; genus Oxyruncus; species Oxyruncus cristatus. The sequence continues at coordinate 1,499,637 of VXAY01004698.1, read as the reverse complement.
CTCCCACACCAGGTGAAATCTGTCCATGCCTTAGCAGTAGCCAGAAAACATAATTCCACAACCAGAGACATCTCCTCAGCTTGGAGGTTCATAACAAAAAAAACAACAAAACACCTGTTGTTCCCACATTCTCCACGCAAAACCTGCCCCAACCCCTTCCACTTCAAAGCACATTTTCCATAAAAATCAAAGCACTAGTTCAGTGTCTACCCCCCCCAAGAGCTCTGTGCTCAGTCTGGGCAGCCCCCCAAAGCAGGTGAGAGTCCCCCTCGCCCTTAGGCACAGCCAGAGCATCCTCCCCAGCAGGTGGGGAGGGTTTGTGTCCTGTTTGGACCTTTAGATCAGGGCAGCAAACTTTCCTGGTGCTGCTCAATTACAACATAAATCAGCCACACCAGGCCACGAGTCTCAGAAGCTATTAATTCCTGAGGAAAGGATAATGAAGCCAATAAAATTAGACTTTGCTGTCCCCCGAAGGCCCCTGTGAGTGAGATCCGAGGTGGAGGCTGCCCCAGCCCCGTTTAATTGCATCCTGCAGCCCTGGGGCTGGTGGGGAGCAGTTTGTCTGAGGGATTGTCCAGGGGGGAAAAAAAAACCCACGAGATCTGCTTCTACAACTTGGCTTCTGAATTGTAAGCAAGCTCTGGAATGGGGAGGCAACCACAGAAGTACCAGGACAAGAACCAGAGAGAAGGAATCACCCAAGGTAAGGCTGTGGGACAACCCAGCTCCTGCCAGTACCAGCCCCAGCTCCACGTGAACTTCATTCCTCACCCCCCAGCCCCCAGGGGCTGCAAAGGCTCAGAAATGAACCCAAATCTGCAGCTGGGAGGCACAGGAGCACTGTCAAGGTGTTTTAACTCCTCACACATTCGTGCTTGATTTGCCCTCAGCTCTGGCATCAAAGCTCTGGGGAGATTAAAAAAAAAAAACCAAACCCTGTGACTAAAAATTTAAATTCAGGAGCCTCTTTTTTCAAAGGTTTCCTGCCAAAAATCCTTCTACCTGGTGGATTTTACAGTGTCACAGACGATGCTACACACTGAGCTTCCAAGGCTTTATCTGGGAACCACTGAATATTTATTCAAAAATGAAGATGTTGAAGTGCCCCACTTATAAAAATCAATTCAGCAGTGTCAGCATCCAATGCTGCCTTACTTCTCCTGGAGGAGATTCCCTCTTCTGCCTGCCTTTCCCCAGCCCTTTACAGCCCCCAAAGGTCCTTTCCTATTAAGAGAAGGGCACTTTCTCGATGTGGGGGGAGGTTTCCATCAGCTCATCCACTTGCAGGGTTGAACAGAGAGGACCACGGGTGACAGGAGACAGGGTGAAGCCATTTGTGACTCCTGAGAAACAAGAAATGAGTTTTTTCCAGCCCCTCTTCCCAGGGAACAGGGCTGCTGCCAAAGTGGAGACCTGGAGGGGCTTAGAGAGCCCAGCCCACGTGCTGAGCCTGTGCAGGGAAAGGGCTGGAATGGTTCCAGTTTCAAAAACTGAGAGGTGAAATGCTAAACTTGAATTGTAATGACATCTCCCAAGGCTGAGGTTCTCCAATAATAATAAGTGTCATGCAGAAAAAAAAAAAATCCTACCAAAAATTTGATTTTCATCCCCAAAGTATCACAGGAAAATGCCTTTTTCCAGCACTCAGCAGTAGTCAGAGACCTTCTGCACCTTCCCTGCATTAAAAGGATGTAGTGACCATAATCACCTCCCAGAGAGGCATCTGATTGACCTGAGAAATGCAGCAGTTGTGGCAGTTTGGTTCAGTTTTAAGCTGGTCACCGATTCCCTCTGCATCAAAGGGACGGGCAGCTTAGCTCCTCACAGGGGGAACATCTGAAAGCCTCCACCCATCATGCAGAAGCAGCTCCCAAGGGATTCCCAAGGCCCTTTTCCCGCCCTGCCCTCTCTGCTGCGAGCTCAGAGCCACACTCAGGGCTGATCCTCTGTCCACTACAAGTCCCTGCAGCCAGGGATGACGCAGGGTGAGCCCTGGGTCAGGTCAGTCAGACCCCTCTGAGCTGCACTGCTGGGCTTCTGAGCTCTGCAAAACCCTCACCCACGTCCAGAGCAGGGAAAGAGCAAAGGAAAACACAAGTATTCCTGTCTCTGCCCCGAACCTCTGGACACACCCAAGCTAATTCACAGTTTGAAGCAACCAAGTTCGGCATCATTTTTTTTTTCCCCTCCTCCTCTCAGGGGTCTGTTAATTCCTTACATGGCATCCATGGCAGGGAAGCCAGTGGTTGTGGGATGGGAACTGCTGCCAGAGCAAAGCAAATACAATCAGAACAAGAAAACCAAAAGCAGCTGGCTCCAGTCAGGGCCTTATTTTTGGAAAACATCTGCCCAGGGATTCAAAGGATAATGGCAAAGCCCCTTGAGCACAGAGGAGCCCAAGAGCAGGCACTGCTTCGCGTTAAGAGCTGTGGGATTTGCCAGGAGGGAGCTGTCAGCACACTCAGAGCCCCATCAGATGTGTCTGGGGGACAAACTCCTGGTGGGACAGAGGTACAGGCCCAGCAGGATCCCATATTCCCAGCAGACAGGGCTGGGAGGGATTGCCAGGGTCAGCTAAAGCCCCACCATGGAACAGCAGTGCCAAGAGGCACAGGGACCACAAGGAGGTTACAAGAACACAGATCTTTTTCTGAGGAATAGCATAAAACCCTAAATTTGACAGTTTACTTTTAACAGTCGTCTAAAAATCAAGCCATTAAAGCCTTTTTTAAGAGCACCCTCAGGACTCATAAATAATAGCTAATAAGTTCAAAGAAAACATTTTTTTTTTCCCCCCTCAAGCACAAGGCAGAAACACGAAGAAAGCAGTGGGGCTGGGATCCCTCCTGCTGCTCAGGCCCTGCTACAGCCCCGCTTCATCTGCTGCAGCAGGTGAGAGCTTTGCCCAGCATTCATCAAGCTACTCACTGCAAGCCAGTGACATCCCAGAATTACTCACTGGCTTTCCCCCCCCCCC